>JAQFXM010005995.1:0-13973 GCA_034693345.1 Entomobrya multifasciata | reverse complement strand
ACAATATTTCTTGTATTCTCGGCTTGACTGTTGACGCAAGATAAGATTCCAATGAACCCTTCTCACAAAATTCAATGATCAGATAAATTTCCCCTGCAAAAAACAGTTCATTTTTGTGAATATTCTATTTTAAGTCGAAATACAAATACAACCCATATTTTTGGATTTCACATTTGTAAAAAGTTAACAAATTAAACCATACCATTCTTATAATCCCCAACATGAGCACCCAACAAACGAACCACATTCTCGTGAGATCCTAAATACGAAAGTATTTTAATTTCTTGCTGCAGAGATCGAATGCAAACCCTCCTATCCTCCAAATCAATGATAGTTTTAATTGTCTTAATAGCCACTTTCAAGGTTCCTTCGCATACACGCCCAAAATTCCCTGAATCCAGGTTTTCATGCATCTCAAACAGTTCAGGCGACGTTTGAAATGCAGAATTGAAAGGAACATTTGGAATATGATCATGATCATCGTCTCCCCCCAAGAACATTAATGGGCCATCAATATCAATGTATTCAACCTGACCTTCGCCATCATCACTGACTTGTGACGATTGATTGTCATTGTAAGTAACTGCCACGGCAGATCCTGAATCTGTCATAACAGTCTCGTTGGATTCACGCCTTACAGAACCAGACTTCACAATGCGCCACTTTCCTCTTTTCAACATTACAAGTACAGTACATATTAAAATCACTACAAAAAATACTCCCACGCTCCCAATTACATATCCAATCGTTGCGAAAATTCCTTCACGGTTACCACGTTGTGGTGATGATGGCGAAGCAGTTGGTGGCTTTGCATCACAAACACACTGAAAATACTCTGCATCACTTTGATAAGCACTACTCACTTTATTTTGGGTAGGTCCACTTCCATAAACTATAGGTTGGGGGAGATCAGCAAACCGGTACATTTTCTTGAATGCTGGACTGTAGAAATTTACTTCACACTTATCTTTCACTACCATGCTGAGTACATGATGAGAGTTATCAGTGGTGTAAATTTGTCCATGCGATAACTGTATTGGATTGAGATAACAAGCGTTACAATCATCTTCTTGGTAAAGTATGGCGCAATCGTCATCTTTCCAGGTTTGATTTAGAGATTCAGCTCTCGCATCACAGGTTTGCGTGGCGCATTCCTGCTGCCCCTTCTGAAATTTAACAGTAAAGTTAATTTACAAGCTTTCAAAATATAAGAACTTTTTATAGTGGTGCTCTTAAAATGGTATGAAATCTTACGTAGCATCCGCAGCCGATTGAGCTTACATTATACTCATCCTGAAAAAATATAGAATGATTATTTGTAAACTTTTAATTAACTAAATTTGCTTGCTTTCATCTCACCTAAAAACTTACATTGTACATAGGGTCGTATGCTAATCTCTCCTCGGTGAAAAGTAAGCAATCGGAGTAGTCAATGTCACCCTTAAAATGAGTAATAGTTTAGTTATCCTTGCATTAGTGTATACTATTAAAGGACATATTTTCTGTTTTATTTTATCCCAAAATATCAACTTACCCCAATTAAACTCTCATTTTTTCTTTCTCCAAACGATGTAAACCCACACAACTGAACCGCACATTTTCTTCGAAGATTTGGATAAATCAGCGCGTGCTTTATCTTTTGCACGTGAAGCTTCTCAAACTCTTCGGGTGGTAATGTTACATTTTCTTTCAAAATCACTCTGACCTCCGCTTGTGTCTGTATTTCAGCACAAGTGTCATTCTGTAAGTCCTTATCCCTTCCACCTCCTCCTTCAAATACAGTTTCCTCAGCTTCTACCTCCAAAAGCATGGACACGAGTAAAAAGAGTGAAATTGTAATTCTAATTTGTGGAAGATATGCAGTTACGACGGAGGAGGCAAGTGGGAAGGAAATGATATTTCGCTTTAAAATTCGCATTGCTAGTTATCACGCACGTAAAGAGAACTTTTAACTGATGTCAGGAAGGAAGGAAATTTAGTTCAAGTGCTTTCAAATATTTATGAAATGAAAAAAAATGTACGCCCATGCTTTTTGCAAGTATGCCGGATGCGATAGGAAAGTACACTGATTTTTATGATTTGCTAGGTAAGTAGTTTATTTACGTGCTACACAGTGAACTCTATTTCAGATAATCAATTGTAAATTATTGATGTGATATGAGCATAATATGATAAATTGCAGACCATTGCATTCTACCAGGTAAGCATGCTCACGCGAAGAGATAAATGTGAGATAAGGAAATACGTAAAATCTCCATCAAAAATAGACAACTGAACACATACATAGCAGGCAATGAAACCCACAGTCAACGAAATATGTTTAATGTTTAAATACAAAGTAAAAGCAAATTTATTCAGCGTCGACATAAATTTTAAACAACCGGTTTAATTCCTCTTAAATCTAACTCATTTCTTATGATCATCAATCATAAAGAATACAATAGTTTTGTGTAATGTTGTAAGATTTCTAACATTTAATTTTTAAATAGAAAACACAACAAAACTTAACTTAATTCAACTACAAACTAGTAACTAAACTAAACCGGGTTAATTATAACAGAGAATAGTAAATCATTGAATAATTGCTCGTCACTGCTCAATCGTCCTATAGCAAATACATGCCAGATGCAAAATCGATGAATCTGTTCTTGGCGAATTCGCATTGTCGCTTGACACACTCAGGCACCTGAAATTAAAAGGGGAACATAACTTAATATTATCACCTTCCAAATAATAATATTCAGTGAAAAATTGCTATCAAAACATTGAAAGTAGCCTTCTTACATCGTAAAACAGAGGACGATTCTCAAAACGTAAGGCCGTCGCAATCTTAGTCATGAACTCAACTGGTGCAAAGTTCCTCCGGGTGATCCGAGCGGACTAGAATTAAGCCAACAAAAATTTTGTGATTGTTAATTTAACTTCCATTTCCACACTAAATACCATTATAATAGTACTAAAATAGCTGTATATGTCCATCTTCTTACCCTGCAGTTAAATACATCAAATCGGTCTTTTCCTGCTTCTCTTTCAAACGACAAATACTTGCGAAACAACTTGACGTCCTTGATTAAAGTAGCCACGTCATAACTGTCGTCACAGTCCAACATGTACATGAAGTACTTCCAAGGGGAACTTTCTCCCATCTCTTGACACTCCTTGAGTAAGGTTTCCAAGTCTGAGGAAGGGAACCAAAAAATATTTTCCCCAACTCCAAGATTATTTTCAAAGAAACGAGTGATATATTTTGCTCCCTTCATTTGTGGGGGTCCAATTAGCTGAAAATCACACAAATAAAAACCGATTTTAAAAGATTAAAACATCTGACTTGACTAACCAGGCTAGAAAATTTTATATTTAGTTTTGACCAATTCATTGACTTACCGCAATGCGACCCTGACGAACACCTGGACGGTCAATAGGTTTTACTGTTCTCAAGAGCATTCCAATTTCTAACCGCCGAGCAGCTGCAACTTTGTCCTTAATGAGACGTTCATGATTTGCAAGTACTTCACATTTGTCGTAAAACCAGGTTTTATCACCAGTATTCCTAAACTGAGCTGGAACTACCGCAGTTTCATTATTACTTGTCTCGGCTTTGACGTCACTAACCTTGAAAGCTTCTTTGAAACCTTCACCCTCTTCAATTTTAATATCACGAAGCTGAATTGGCTGCTTGCCAGCTTCCTCCTCTTCAGTTTTAATATCACGAAGCTGAATTGGCTGCTTGCCGGCTTCCCCTTCTTCAGTTTTAATATCACGAAGCAGAAACGCTTCTTTCCCACCTTCCCCGTCTTCAGTTTCCATATCACGAATCGGAGAAGCTTCTTCGAAACCTTCACCCTCTTCAGTTTTAATGTCACGAAGCTGAATTGGCTGCTTGCCAGCTTCCACCTCTTCAGTTTTGATATCCCGAAGCAGAAACGCTTCTTTCCCACTATCCCCCTCTTCAGTTTCCATATCACGAATCTGAGAAGCTTCTTTCCCACCTTCACCATCTTCAGTTTTAACATCACGAAGCTGAATTGGCTGATTGGCAGCCTCAGCTTCCCCCTCTTCAGTTTTAATATCACGAAGCAGAAACGCTTCTTTCGCACCTTCCCCCTCTTCAGTTTCCATATCACGAATCGGAGAAGCTTCTTTGAAACCTTCACGCTCTTCAGTTTTTATGTCATGAATCTGAAACGCTTCCTTCCTACCTTCCCCCTCTTCAGTTTTAACATCACTAAGCTGAATTGGCTGCTTGCCAGCTTCCCCCTCTTCAGTTTTAATGTCACGAAGCAGAATTGGCTGCTTGTCAGCTTCCCCCTCTTCAGTTTTAATATCACGAAGCAGAAACGCTTCTTTCCCACCTTCCCCGTCTTCAGTTTCCATATCTCGGATCTGAGAAACTTCTTTGAAACCTTCACCTTCTTCAGTTTTTATGTCATGAATCTGAAACGCTTCCTTCCCACCTTTCCCCTCTTCAGTTTTAACATCATGAAGCTGAACCGGCTGCTTGTCAGCTTCCCCATCTACAGTTTTAACATCCCGAATCTGAAGCGCTTCTTTCCCACCTTCCCCCTCGTCAGTTTTAACATCATAAATCTGAAAAGCTTCTTTCCCACCTTCCCAATCTTCAATTTTAATATCACAAAGCTCAATCGGCTGCTTGCCACCTTCGCCCTCCTCAATTTTGATGTCCATGATCTGGAAAATTTCATTATTTCCCTCATCCTTCTTACTCTCCTCAGGTGTTAAGTCCTCAAATAGTTGTATTTTCGTAGTGTCGATAGGATCCATTATGAAATTCGACTTCTCAGCAACCTGCTGCTGCTGCTGCTGCTGATTTTCCAAAAACATCTTCAAACTCTCGTCATAGTTGAAGTCCAGCGGCTCCCCTCCTTCTGGTATTATTACAGGGCCATCTAATCCCAGTGAAAATGGTGTAATCCTTGGTCTTTTCTATAAAATGACCATAAACCCCACACATTAATTAACCGCGTCATAGACTAAACTAAATTGTAAACTTATCTTTTAAAACTGTGTTTCATTGATATATTCCACGTTAATGAAAATATAACACTCACCGCTTCCGGCCCTTCCAAGTCTAACTCAAAGTGATCGTTTACAGTGGCCTTGTCACAACGAAGCTTGATGTTTTGCTTTGCCATTTCACGAAAGAACTCGTTAAACAATTCACCAACCTGCTCATCATTGATCGCCTTTACTTCATCCCCACTCTCACCCTCAGCGGGGCGCAATGTCCCTTCATCATCACTATTATCCTTGCTGCTTAACTCATCACTGGACATCGAATCTGATGTTGTTGACGATGAATCAGAGGAACTCTCCGTTTTCGATTCCACCAACTCAGCAGATCCTCCTCCCGAACCACCAGCTCCAACAGGGACAACAGCTTGACCTACAATAAAACAAAACAAAATTCAAATTAACAAAACAAGTTCTTCATCTCCAATTCAATAAAGTTATCCATAAAATACAATAAACTTCAAAGTCAAACTCGTACCCCCGACGTCATTGTCGTCATCATCACTGAGACTAATGAGATCCACATCCATCTGTTGTGGAGGTGGAGCCGAGTTCGCCACCGGACGTCCTGACATCTTCTTAAGTCAAGTTGACTGACAAAGTCAAACAATTAACTAACCGTTTTCTGTTCAACACAACCGTAACCCCCAAACAAATTCAATTTCACTTCAGTGAACACAGTGAACAGTAATGTCAAACTAGACTAGATGTCAAAATGACAGAAAAATATACACTCAAATTATGTCCGCTTTCCACAATCTAAAATCCCTCGCGCAGGCTGTTTTTACTCAACTAAATATTTCGCTACTCGTCGTTTCTACTTTACTTTTAATGCACACATTAAAGCACTTCCAAAATGGAGGAGAGCACAAAAAGCACAAACACAGTAGCCAAAGCCAAGTACTACAACACGACTGACGACTAACAAGACTAACAAGAGCAGTGGCTGCTGCTGGGGAGTACAGTAGTACCTTTTAGCTCGAGACCAACTTGGAATTTCTAAATACTTTTATGCAAATCGTTTGAGATGAAATCGCGATTGCTGGAAAATGCAAAGTAGATGGTTTTGGTATCTGCGTGCTGCGGACGAGCATGTCTACATTACATGCGTCGCTTTGAGGTATGTACCATCTGCTATGTATTCTACACTGCATTGGTTAGAAAGATATCTGTGTTTGAATAAAATCTAACAAACGACGCAAAAAAGGGAAATTGATGTCAAGTTATACATTTTCTTGGATTTTTCGATTTCATGCATCGTTCTTTTACCTTTGTGCACTTATTACAGTACTAACAGTACAATGATAATGATGACTGATTGGATTGATGAATGACATAATATACTTGTTTTTTTAAACTGCTAATTTTAAAAGTTTTGCTTCTTTTCCTTTTAATACTTTTAATTAAATTGTGTTTTTTTTACAAAATTTGAACTAAAATATCTAGTTAAAAAATTTTCTTATCATCGACGACCACCAACTCCACGATGCTGATGCCTTCCCATCATATTACCTTTCCTTGGCACGACCACCGGAGCTGGCATTTCGTACACATCAATTCTAACCACCTTTTCAGGTACCTTTTCCTCACATCCATCCCCCTGATATCCTTCTGGACACAAACAAAATCTTAAATCTGATGGATTATACTGCTGAACCGTATTTTGTCCATTTGTACTTCTACAAACATGGTGAGGCATGCACTGCACATGAATAATATCCTCATAAATTGCTGGAATATTTGTATAGTTCCCAGGTCCCGTGCATCTTGCCTTGTCCCTCAAAGTCAGCACCACCTTTCCAGGTTCCATTCTTCCATCCGCCCCTCTCACAAATCTATCTGTAGTTATTTGACTTGGATCATAATCCATCACATCCGGTATCATTGGTTCACACTGCCCCGTAATTGAAGCACATCCCAAAAAACTTTTATAATCACAAAGGGGCTCATTCTTCCCAACTAAAGCTTGCACAGCTGCCAACACCCCATCCATTCTATCCAAAGCTACGTGTCTCACATTCCCCAAATATTTAATTATATTCATCGCATACATATCCAAATGAGGATTACACTTCTCCCCATATCCCAATGTCATTAAACTTTCCAAAGGAATCAACACAAGATTCACGACCTCCTGCATATTCACAAAATGGTAACCCACAAACCCAGAAATTCTACTTTGGAGCAATGTTCCAAAGAAAGTAGGCGTAGAAAATCGGCACATATCACCAAACCTATCAGGTGTACAATGACAATGCTTTCCCTTCCCAAAATCTTTACACTCTGCACCCCGAATACACTGGAGTTCCAAAGTTGGACATGGATATCCATTGTTCACTTTACATACTCTTCTATGATCCGCCTGGACTTCCAAAATTCTCCCAGGACCACACCCATTTTTATACGTGCAAGTCTTTTTGGAAGGATCACAAGCCATGCCCTTTCTAAAATCACAAAATCTTGTACCCTTATTCCTACTTATTAGCACTTCCTTCATTAACGTCAAAATCTGATAAAAATTTAACTCCGGATTATCCGACAATGCATCAATTTGCTGCAAATAATCATTCAATTTATCATCCGAAGTGCATCTTGTCGTACGATCTTTTTCAACAATCATCATTTGATGAAACGACTTTCTTATCGATAGGAATCTTTCCAACATGGGCATCGTAGTGTTAAAACACTGCTTACTATACTGTCTTGATGAACACCAACAAATTGGTTTTTTCTTGTTTAAAATCAAATCCACACAATAAGTGCCTCTTTCACATCTCGCCATTTTTGGCATTGGGGTGGCCATTCTCATTAAAAACTGCTTCATATTGTCTGGATGCGCATGAAAAGATTTGTATTCAGAGTCAATTGTGGCATCTCTAGACAAGTGGCTACAAGTCCTCCATGCCTTCACATAACAGCCATCTCTATACACTGGGATTTGTTCCAAAGATGATCTTGTGTAAGTAACATAATGCATCCTTTCATTTTCACATTCACAAACTGATCTTGATGGACTGCACTGTAAACCTCGAAATCTATTACACATTTGTTCTGGAGGTGTATCCTCATTGTTTGTGAACCATTCACTAATTTTGGGATCTAGCTGAACCCTTCGTGTTACATCATCAGACATTATAACTTCTTGGGAAAGTTGAAAAATTGTTTCTGGGGCGCAGGGAACTTCTGGTTTCTGAATGTAGTTGTTAATAAGCGCCTTATCTTCTTCGGGGTCAAATCTATCTGTGATTCTACTTGTATTGGCCATCCAAGCGACAAACATTTTGAAGGGGGCGACACGTTCAATGTTGAACCATACATTGTCGCCTATTCTTTTTCTTGTGTAGTAGTCCTCATTAAGAGGGTCGTTAGTTGTTACACGAGCTACATAATTGGTAACCATTCGGTTAATTGATTCAACACTGTATACTATTACGGTGCGGCGGATTGTTGTTCCGTTACCGGAAGAGTTGTAGGGGGCAGGCTCGGAAAATCCGTAACTGACTGTTTTGTTGCCGTTTTTTCTGTTTATTAGGTCGTCATCAATGTCCATTGGTTCAGGGGTGGGTTCAGTATTGTTTTTTAGAGGTTCGAAAGGAGGCGAACTTTTAATGGAACGAAGGCATAGTAGAAATATTAAAAGCTGATTTAAATTACACTTTGCCATGTTTGGTTTAAATGCAAAAGGAGTATTGGCTGTTGTAATTTTATTGCATAATTAAGTAGGCATTTTTTGCGTATTATGTATTTTAAAATCTTTCATGGGTGTAGGTCATGAAGTGCTTGAAAATCAATCATACATTGTCATTTAATACAATACCCACAAAACAAGAAAAATAACACCTTGAAAGGGATTTTAAGCAAGAAACCTTCAAGTATTCATTTTTTCATGTTTTTAAAACAAATGTGATCTCATTCATTCTTGTAATTTTGATTGATTTAATTAGAAGATATTTACAAAACGATACAATGCATTTTTTTGTCATTGATCATTGTCATTTTAACTCCAACTAAACAAACATTTTTATTTTTATATATAACTTGCATGCTTGCTATTGTGTAGTTGCTAATCTATAAACGTTGAAAGTTGAAACGATATGTTGAAAATAAAGCTTCAACAGAGACGCTCTGATAAACTAGCTCCAGTCTGATAAACCATGAGATTCAGTGAAAATCTGATTTTATCTTAAATTGTGTGGATTTTTTATCTTTAATATTTTGAATATAAGTGTTTTCAAAGGAGACGTACACTTTGCATAAACACAAACCGATGAAAATATTACTCATAAAAATTTTATTTTTAAGCTTTTGTCATTCGTACATTGTACGTACAAAAAATAAGAATTCTTTTGCTTCTTGTTTTTAATTTTGAAATAGGTTTATCCATATATTATTGCTTTGTCGTTACCAGAAAAAAACAAGCTGAAGTGCATATGTGTGCCTCGTGTCTTGTTACTTTTATCGTTCGACCAATTTTGCACGATAGATAAAACTAATGATCCCTGCATACAAATATGTTGTGTATGATTTTCTTCTTAAATCCACGAATTCCTTTGCAATTATCTCATCTTTATTTTTGATATATGAAAAAATTCCCATTATTGGCTGCATGGTGGTTTGTGTATTTAGAGGATGACAAATGAAATGAACAACAACTTAAAATATTTTATTTTTTAAATACATTTTTCAGATATCCATCTCCATCATGCTAAACTGTCACAAAAAGTCACAATAAAGTGAATCAAACATATTATTTCAATGCCTAAAATGCACTTATGTAATCGAAATGCTCATGTCCCTACGTCTCTTCTGGCTCGTGCAAAAGTGTAAGCTACTTTTTATCATCTTTCCTATACATTACTCGATAATTCTGTATAATCGATTAAAATTTGCATTTTAATTCAATGATATCCTCATCAAATGATAAGGCTCCTCACTGTTGACTGTTTGAATTAACAAAATCTCAAGTAATTGTACATTAAGTATGTACCTTTACATATGCTACATTACATAAATATATTAAAGATGAATAGCTCTATATAAACTAATTCATAAAAAATAGTTTACTTTGCTAACAGATCTTATCCGGAAATGGTGACTAGTTACATGGGTCGCTTTCCGTAAAGCCCGTCCTGAACAACAGCATATTTGTTCAATGATTATTAGAGGCAGGTTATTTACGCTTACGCAGCAGCAATGTCAATTTCAAAAACATGTCCAAGCACAACATTCTCCAACATAGCTTCCTCTAATGGAATTGTTGCAAATTTTCAAAAGATAACAGCAAAATCTACATTACTATTTGCATTTCTCCTCATCACTTTCTTATCAGAAGTAGGAGCGTCCAGAAAACTAGTTCAGGCCACAGGTATTGAGGCACGTGATCAGATCTGTGGTACCGTCCATACAAGAACGGGGGATACAGTGACCTTGAGAGAAAATGAAACCCTGTCCTCAGAAGAGTTTGAAAAGATTCACGTGAAGAAACTACAGAATGCCACATTTGAACCAGAGGAAAAATGCACTATTCAAGTGTGTGGATTTACATCTTATGGAAATAGGATCAACGATAGCTATATTGGGGTAAGTTGATACAACACGACAAATCTTTGTTAAAACTTGCTTCTTTATAATATAAACAATGAAAGCAATGGAAAATTGAAAAGATGTACAAATACCTGTTTATTGTTATTTTTAAAGAGTTATAATGATTATGCCGATTGTCTAACATTCAGCGAAAAAACAACTGCGTATCAAGATGTTTTTAATGTAAGTTTGATAAGAAAAAAAAAGTCGTAATTTCAACTTAATTCAGGCAGTTCAAGCATTTTTCTTGTTTCAGGAATTGTACAACGCGAGTTCAATAAGCTGTGGATGTTATGTATGTAAGAATTCACATAAAAAGTTCCTTTTAAGATTTTACAAGTTTACAGGAATGTCTTTCTTCTATTTTACTTTTAGAAAGGGGAGGAGCAATGTATGTATACCTGTAAAACTAGAGCTGAATCTCTAAACCAAACCTGGAAAGAAGATGATTGCGCTATGCTCTACCGAGAAAATGATTGTAACGCCTGCTACCTCAATTCAACGCAACTTCTCTCCAATAATGTCTACACCACTGATAACTCCCACCATTTTCTCAGCATGGTAGTGAAGGATAACTGTGAAGTACGTCTACTCATTCCAGTACTAAAGAAAATGTATCAATTTGCTAATGTCTCCCAGCCAATTTTGTATAAAAGTGGACCTACTGAAAATCAAGTGAGCAGTAGTTTTCAAGGTGAACCGCAGTATTTTGAGTGCACATGCGATACAAGTCCACCCATGGCTTCTCCATTCCCACCGCATAAAGATTCATACGTAATTTTTGCAACGGTGGGATATGTGATGGGTGGGGTAAGCACACTTTCCGTAGTGATTGTAATTTGCGTGGGTGTTGTAATGTGGAGGAGTGGAAGGTGGCGCATCGTTAAGAAGGGAGGATCAAAACTTGGTTCAAAAGCAACTGTTATGACCGAAGTCACCATGTCTGAGTCTGATCCTGAGCCATTGGTAGTTGTAAGCGTGGATGATGATGGTGAAGAATCTGGAGATGATGATCAAATAACCAATGTTCCTTTCAATACTGCTTTTGACACACCTTTGGAATTGTTGGAATTACAAAAAAGTTTGGGTTCGGGGCATTTTGGTCAAGTATGCAAGGGGACATTAACAGCGGCTGTTAAAACAGTTAAAACTGTTGTGGATTTAGAGGAGAGTAAATTGTGTATTAAGTCGTTGCAGCAAGAAATCAGAATACTGTCATATATGGGGTCTCATGAGAATGTGGTTCGTTTGCTGGGTGTTCATGTTGGAGATTATATGAAAGGTAATTTAAGGAAAAATAGTTTGATCTTTTTACTTAATTAGCTATTTTGAAATATTTGCTAAAATATATGTACAATTACTTTAAAATATTTCTTTATAATTTAAATTTCAGGTGAGCTTTACATGATCATCGAATATTGCGAAAAAGGCTCACTGGAATCTTACTTGGCTTCAACCGTTAAACCAAGAATACAAAGCATTTTATGTCAACGGGCATTGGATAGAATGAGACAAGTGACTGAAGCTGATGGTTATGCTGAAGAAATCCCAAGTTCGGGTTTGATGGATTCAAGTTACTTGAACACGTAAGTGCAAATGAAGATTAATAGATAGCATAATTCAGCAACAGTTCATTCGGAATACAATAATTTTGTTATAATTTTAAGACTTGTATCTTGAATGTATGTGTGCAGTGATGACGAAAACGATCTCGAAGCACTGAATCCGGAAATGCTCATACAGCTTTATAAATGGTGTTCACAAATAGCCTGTGGGATGATGTATATTCAATCAAAAAATGTAAGTTGAATAACTATATTGGTCATTCATTCATTGAAAAGCTGTTCTTGTTTTTAGAAGAATAAAAAAAGATGTGTTCCTTCTTTTCAGATTGTTCATGTTGATCTCGCCACACGAAATGTGTTGCTTACAGCTAATTTAACAGCTAAAATTGGAGACTTTGGATTAGCAAAAAAGGTGTACATAAAAAGTTACGCTAGTTCAAAGAGAGATTCCTTGCCAATTCGTTGGGTGGCTCCAGAAGCTCTAATGAAAAAGAGATGTACCTCAAAATCAGACGTTTGGTCATTTGGGGTTACAGCATGGGAGATATTTAATTTAGGCAAAGTTCCGTATGAAGACTTGGATTATGCTCAAGTTGTTGCTTCAATTATCAGAGGGGAACGTTTGGAATGCCCACAATACGCTAATAAAGATGTGTAAGTTAATTTGTGCGGAGATGGAGATACATATTACAAAAAATACTTTGCTTAGAGTTTGTACAAAACAGATCTTGTTAAAACTTTTTCAAATTATTTAATTAAAGGTTCTCAATTCTTCTAAATTGCTGGAAGGAATGTCCGGAAGAACGGCCAAGCTTTGTGAATCTCGAGAAAGAATTTGATTTATTGATGACCATGGTTAGATCGAAACGCGACGAGCCAATCGACTTCCATGTTTGAATCTATGAATGAGTATTTGCGTTTTTTATTCACGAGACAGCGTATGTGAATCTATCTGACGTGAATTAAAAGTAATGAAATCAATGAATCAACTAATTTTCGAAAGTAAAGATTTAGATTACATACATCTTATTTTCAAAAGAAATGCATAAATACATTGGTGTACTTTGTTAACGTTGTCTTAAAATGTTTATATTTTTGGTAATCGTGAATAGTCTGCAGGTGAAATACAAATCGGTCTCAAGATTCAACTAATCGTAGAAAAGAATTGTAACATTGTAAGTTTTGTAACTGTACTACTGCACCAAAGAAATATTCGTATTTTTTTGTTCTATCGGCCAAAGCGTCGTATTTCAAATTTCAAACATCATATTTTCGAAATGAAATGCATACGTACTAAATTACATGTTTGCTTTGTTAATTTTGTTCATGTTCATGTTTTGGCAATTTCAAGATTTCGGTACATAGCACATTTTCAATGCAATGCATCTTAAATTTTCTTTTCGTCAATGCATTAGTCGTGTCATCATGATCAATGATCACTCATTTTTATAGAATGAACTTACTGTTTTTTAAACACTGGAAATTAGATTCGAATTGAAACTTATCGCAATGCAATTTCATGTCATGAGTCAATGTATGTGCCCATTCATTAATTTACATTTACATGCATCTATAAGTATATCACATCAGCTAGGCGCTGAAAAACTTCTTGCTTGTTCAACCAAACAAATGAATCATCCATAAAACTGTGTTTTATAATGCAGCAAACCGTAAATTGTAATCATTTACCAGTAAATCGACCAACTTTTTCATTTAGCGAGAAAGATCAATGTTTATATGTATACAATGTATGTACAATTAAAATTATCAATGAATTAAATAGAAATGCTTTGG
>JAQFXM010005994.1:0-13973 GCA_034693345.1 Entomobrya multifasciata | reverse complement strand
ATCATAAAAACTCATGAAATATTAGCTTTTCTAATGTCAAAAAAATTAATTAATTAAATCAATCACAGATTTGTATTCTTTACAATAATATGCCAACGGGTAACCGTTCTATTGAATTTTGCTTTATCATCATGCATTTTGTTGAATGATGCTGTTTTCTGATAGTACAAGAATAAACCTGTTCAATAACACAAAGTTATTTATGATTATACACAAACCTAGTTGAGCAAAATTAAATTTATCTTTAAACAATTTGTTGAGTGAGACATCAGAATTAAAGGTGAAAACTTTACAGTTTTGTGTAGCAGTAAAATACTTCATTTTATCCGTCAAAGATTACAATGCCCAGAAATCCTATTTTTTTGTATTTGTGC
This sequence comes from Entomobrya multifasciata, assembly GCA_034693345.1. NCBI lineage: Eukaryota > Metazoa > Arthropoda > Collembola > Entomobryomorpha > Entomobryidae > Entomobrya > Entomobrya multifasciata. The sequence goes on along the minus strand of JAQFXM010005994.1, from coordinate 13,599 downwards.
TCGGTTCCTTGAAATTTCTTTGAATGTTTTTGGGATTGTGTAGCTCTTGAACAGATAAGGATAAAAAACTAGGAGTAAAGTAGTTTGTGTTTTGTTTCTTTACATGACTAACAACTTAACTAAACTAAGCAAAATTGAGTCACTCGATTTGAGTGAACGAATTCGTAAGCTGTTTCCGGCTTTTATGTAACATTGTGTTTGGTACTTTTTTCAAGCAGTAAACAAAGATACATCATTAATGAATCGTGATATTTTTAAGCTTTTATAATGAATTGAACTTGATCTTTTCATAATTGAATTGACAATTGAACGTATGTCAAGCTGTCATTATATTTACGTACTTAAGTATGCAAAATATCTTTGCTTCCTGGTGTTATCGACGTTACTTCATTAAATGTGTCAAAATAGATAAAAGGTCCTAGTGTCTGCATAAGCTTAGCATATAATACGTGCACACAATATAATAGTTTTTGTATAAATATTTTGGCAACCGTGTTCCGCTACACGAATTTCTACGAAAACAATAAAGAAAATGTCGCGATGTCATCAGCATTGTCGTCAGAGATGAGATAAAGGGTTAATGCTTTGTGCTGTGCTATGGCTATGTTTACCTTAGACATCTAGTGCAAACGTACGTGATGATGTCAAGAGACTCAGTTATTATTTACGGTGACCTTTCTTTCAAAATTCTCAACAAATCTCTAGATATTTTTTTGCTGAATAACATGTTGTAGGAATATATAAGTAAAACAACTTTATTTTTAGATGTTTAAAACATATTTTTCATCATCATGTCAATGTCACTTCGTCACATCTCATGATCATTTGATGGGATATGTTATGCATACGCAATGCAATGCGGGCTTTTTGCACTATATATTATTGCTACTATACAAGCCTTTCTTTGTTGTCTTTTTTTATTCGTCAAGCTTAAGAGCTCCAATAGACAGCCTTTACATGAACAAAATGTATTGAGGTACTTTTTAGTGGGATTGCATTGTGAATAAACCAAATACACACACATGTGGCTTGCCATTATGATCAAAAAGAAAAGCTTTAACGTGACTTGACTTAACTTTGACAGAGATCATGAACCATAAAGTCCTTTTCAGATTTTATATAATAATGAACAAAAGAAATTCAAGTGAGCATGTAACTTTTCATCTGCTCTCCACAGTGCGTAGCGTAACATTTTTGTAGTGTAATCTTAATTGGAAATTTTGCCGAAAATTTCATTCCTCTCTCTCATTTGCACACACGCTTGCATGAGTCTTCATTTATTACGTAGTTTTTTTTACAGAGATAGATAAGTAGAAGAATTCACCTGTTGTGTTATAATGTACAGTATTTCTTCATTACAATTACAATGTATAACGGGCAATTATTTAAGCTTAAATCCTTAAAACGCACACAACAATATAATAATGATAATTTGCAACAATGGATTGTTCCATGCAAAGCATGCTGACTTATTTGTGGTGATGGTGGTGGTGGGGGCGTTTAAAATACACTTGATGAAAAAATATTTTTAGCTGATAAAATTAATGCCATACCTATTTATACACTTAAAAACCATCCTGTGTGTTTTTTTAAAATAATGATCAGCAGAATACATTGTCACACTAGCAAACAAAGAGACCACGGCAGGATCCTATTTATTAGTCCGCTACTTTTTTCTCCCCTTTTTATTCCTATAGAATGACTATTTCAATAGTATTTGCATTGTATTACATAGCATACATATATATTATATAGAGTAGTCAAAAGTAATAACGTTGCTTGTTGTAATCAACAGCAATGCGTTTTGTATTACGTTTCAAATAAACAAAACGAATTTATAATAAGCTATTTTAGTAGTGGATGTAGTGGTGCTACTTCCCGTGTTTCATGCGTTTGCCCTCTAAATAATTATTTGTCAAGTTTGAAATTTTGGTAGTGGTGGTTGTTCTTGTTGGTTTTTGTAGCTTTGGCTGTACTGCCCCTTTCCCTTTAGATAAAAAAACATAGACATTATTCCATTGCATTGTTGATTGTGTGCACATTTTGCATTATGATGATTATTAGCCCGTCTCGTTTTGTGTGTAAGTTAACCTGAAAATGGAATTTTATTACTACTGTCTGCTCGCATATCAATGGAATACGGTAGTCGGTGTAAAGTGTTACTTAGAGTGTGGGAATGAAACTCCTTCAGGTGCCTCAGGTGTGTTATTTTCTTGTTTACTTTAATTGAAACACGAATTCAGAGAAAAAATTCACTTGGAAAAGATAGATGAGAAGTACGTTTTATTTTTATTCCCCTGTCTAAAGACAAGAGTGCATTATATAAGCATAACATTTTAAAAGTGATTGTTTTATGTTAGTTTTTGGTAAAAATGTGGGCACACTGAAGGAAATCTAAAATTGTTTAAAAATTTATTCGAGAATGTGTGGGGTATACACATTAATGGTTAATTAAGTGATGTGAATTGAACTAAATACTGATGTTTATTAGTAATTAACAAAAATTTAGTACATCATACATAAATAGTATGAAACTTGGTATGTTTTTATATCTTGCCACCCACGCATACATTTCATTGGTACTTGTTTCAAATTTTCTCAACTTTCATACAGCAGCTTTGCATTTGAGTATTGGTTTTAGGTTTTTTAAATCGTAGAACATTCCGTTGAATCGTTGAACACAAAGTTGTTATATGTGGAAAAAGTGCATACAGTGCCTACCTCATCAAGCTTTAATAGCTATTGATGTAGTCATTTGTTCTAATGAAGACCTGAATTCTTAACTTGATAAAAAGTGGCGCAGTGCTCATTCAGAGCACTATACTAATCATAATGAGTAGTGAAAGAGAACTTGTCATTCTAGAACGACAAATCCGTCGGAATCTCAAAAGAAGTTCCAGAACAAAACAGAAAAATTCTTCGGTAATGGCTGCGGAACGAAAAGAGCCCCATTTGGACAAAGACAGCAGTAATTACACGGAAAGTTTTACTAAAAGTGACTGTGTTGAAGGTGGTGGTAGTGGTGATGGGAATGGAAGTACCACTGCTTCCAATAATGTTCATGTTCCATTTTTTCCGGTGGCGAATATCGATGGAATTGTGAACAAAAGGCATAATATTGCTTGCAGAAATGTAAGTGGTGGTGCTGGTGGTGGAAGTGGCAGTTACCATTATTATCATTGCCGATTGGGATGTCCTCCAAGTGTGGCTTGGTGGAAGTCAAGGAAATCCACGTCCGCGAGCATGATTGTTTCTGTGCCCGTGAGGAGGCTTAAGAAACGGAAGAAAAAGTGTCTCAAGTGTAAGTCAGGTCAAATATATTATGGTACAGTAGTTACCTTTTTCAGGAAAAAAGCCAAATGTCTTATTTTGCTTTGCTTATTTGATTTGGTAGATGAAGAAGCCCATTGTGAATTTCATGTATTGACACTTTTTTCTGTCGTATATTCTGTTGTATTTAACACAACGATATGTACGGTATCTTTTGTTGAAGCAAACCCACTTTAGTACTGATAAAAACATTTAGGCGTCCGAACTCCAAACATGCTTCCTGAGGTCATATCTTTAAAATTATAATTTCGGATTTTGCACTATGTATTTTCAAACATTTTATATTTAAAAACGTATAACTAAATTATGTTATCGGTTTATGCTATTTTCATTTGGTACTGGTACTACTACTACACTCAGCTATAAAACTTGAAACAAGTGAAAGCGAACAACTGAACAAATTGCATACATTCAACATTTATTATTAACCTGCTTTTCGAACAGCCCATCAAATTTTGACTTGAATTATAGCCAATAGGTAGATACGGATGTACGGGAAACAAAACTGAAATCTTGCGGAAGAAAAGAGGAAGAGAGTAAATGATATGGTCAAAGTATAAACATACAGAATACAGATGTTACATAGCTAGTTCACATAACAAACAAATAGTATATTTTTTATTAGAAGTTGTACGGCTTCGGTAATAAAACCTAACCACTGCCATTAAATTCATTGTCAAATTGTCTAAAATAGCTGAAAATGGAAAACAGATAGTTCTATCTGGCACTACTGGCAGTATAATAAATGACAGCAATAGCACCTACTGCTGTTACCTGCTGTTTTTCTACACACCTATGTTTATGCAATATATCACTACTTTTGATCAGTATTAGAGCTCGTAGGACAACAGAGTGATTTCATGGTTGGGTGATCTCCGATTTTCATCTCAGAACGTTGTATTAACAAGCTTACATGTACGTTTTACAACTTGATAGTTGATAGCAATGAACTATAAATACATGTACATCTATTTATTACATCTATGTAATTTCAGATGCGTCAATTTTAGGATTTATAGTCATTATAATAGGACAAATAATGATATTAAAGTATTTTGTAGATAATACAATGTTGTAGGTGACTTTTGTGAACGATGGCTCTAAAACCACCAAGTTTATATCCCATGCTTATTACATAATGGGAAACACCACAAAATCTTCTCTCTAAATCAACTCTACTGTAATTTTTAGCTGTCATAAGTTTTTGTGTGTTCCCTTCTGTCTGTGTGGCAATGGCAATAAAGTCAGGTTTTTAGTCAAATAAACTCATCGAAATAAAATAGACAGAATAAAATAGCTATGCAGTTTTAGAGAAGCAGTAAATATTTTACAATGATAGATAGAAGTATATTATTTCGTCTACCGGTTCAGTAGAATTTTTTTTGGTAGAATATATGTAGTATTGTGAGAAAAGACGTTATAATTCTCAGGGAAGTAAAAGGAAGATGATCAAGATAACAGTCAGGTGGTTTGGTTATTTAGGTGCTGTAATATCATCATATCAATACCTTCACCACTAACGATTTTTAAGCCATGCCGTCATACAAAAAGTCACGTCACGTAACAGAAAAAAGAACAAAATTTGGGGCACTTGTGATTTGTGTGTATCTTTTGATAGAGAAACAAAAGTTAGTTACCTACATACATCCCAATTTCCATATAAAGTCAAGTCATAACAAAAAGGTGATTGTGTGGGGGTGGATGGTATGCTGATACTTGATGTATGTACATGTTTTAGTTTCATAAAAATGTATGTAATGCGGGGATAAAAAAGCGCCTACTTATTTTTTACTATCTCTCTCTGCGCCATCCTGATCATCATTCTCACGGTTCTTGTCTTGTTATGTTTATGATTCAAGTTGATCTGAGAAAGGAGCACCATCTGTAAGTAATGCTCGTCCATAAAATCACAATTTACATTAGATCTTTTTCGAAAAGCTCTTAATTCTAGCTGTTTGATCAGCTCAGCTCAACTCTCTCTAGAAAAGTTTGGTTAGATGAAGATTTTGGCGACCTCATAAATCTAAGCAAAATCCCTATCAGATTTTAATGCCTGACCAAATATGCCATAAAAAGAGATATACCTTTATTCGTAAAGTTAATATGTACCTTAGCCGAAAATAGGAAGTAGGTGAAAGTCAATAAAGTTGATACCTGGCTTGAGCTCAACCATATTTGTATATAGTGACTTTGGGGCAAAGTGCGATACATTGAAGCTTCTATCCTACTGTTGTAATATCAAATTTAATAGATTTTAGAATCGTGTTGTGCACTTTTAGTCAAGAAAGCTTTATTAATACTGCAAGCCGTATAAGGTTAAACTACAAAGATGTGTGATATTACACGCATATACGATTTAACTGCAATCTATCATTCGACATATACGGTTTAGTTTTTTATTAGCTTTCGCTTTTAGAATTTATGCAACCTATATATTGGAACTGCTCTATCCAATATTTTAAATGTAAAGCTTCTAGTGTCGAATTATTTATGTGGTTTGGGAATTAGTGCTCAAATTAATTTTTCTGTTCCATCAAATGAATTTTTACTTCAAATCTTGAAAGTTTAAAATTTATTGATTTTTAACTGTTTATTAAATAATCAGCCCACTCCAACTGCCAAAGGTCTTCGCTTTCTCCAACCATCCCACAAGATGAAGACTGTACACACTACAAAATAAAAGAAAAGAGAAAGTTTCCCATCACCAACAAAAGTAGCAGTGAAACTCCAGCTACTTCTTCCACCCTCGCAATTCCATCTACTTGCACTACCACCTCTATTTTGAAGCGATGCCCTTCTTCTGTGTCTGCTCAGTCGAAAGGAATAATAATAACAAGACAATCTAGCCTCAAATCCAGTACAACAGACCAAAAAATAACGACTCTACAGAAAAAGAAGAACAAGGAGCAAATAAGTTCATCCACTACTGATGTTGCTTTGAAAACTCCCATAGTATCTATCTTAAAGGATAACAATAACCAAGATCATAATGGTACAGATAATTATAATTCATCTAACATAAAAATGACCTTTATATTTTTTTGGGGAGATTACTTTCCATGTTTTGAAGGAGTCGTATAAATAATAAAACAAGTCTTGAGATATGATACATAAAATTGTGTCATAGCTTTATAACGAGTATACGTTACATTTCCACTATTAACTACGTTCATTACTCAAAAAGGTCTATAGTCTGTGTACATTACACCCACAATAAATTAGACAAGCTTCTAGGAAATGTCATAGTCATCATGTGAATACAATACAAGGTTACTCACTGAAGATAAATTAGTTGTAATACACAGCAATGAAAATTATAAAAGTCACAAAAGTAACCAAACTGATATAACCAAACAAAACTATTCGGAAGTGTTCATCAACATTGAAACTTGCATTGAGTATGATCTGATCTAAAGCAATATAGATCTTTCCAACTTACTTTAGTAGAATTATCTGGAGAAATGAACTAGAAAAGTAGCAATTTCTCTTAGTTGGCGTGCCATATTTTTCTTTGGGTCTTTGTTTCAGACAAAAGTCGGAAAGGTTGTGTTTATTTAGAAAAAAAACTTTTTACATGGAATGTATATAAGGCTTTGTCTGGCTGACGTGAAAAATCCCACACACATTTGGCGTGACATTAGCTTACTGCATGCGTTTTATATGTGTGATATACTTGTATATGAATTTATTCGTCAAAATATCCTGTGGGACTACAAGCATGTCAATCTTTCACTGTCGAAGTAATTCTGCATCGAAAAAATTGTAGTTCCTTGTCAATTCGCTATGGACAGTTATACACACACGCGCGTACTCTCCTTCCTAGAAACTCCGATTGTTAGATAGCGTAGATGTGGGATTATGAGTTTGGTCTGGCTTGACTACTGACATTAGTTAATGGTGACAACTGAATGGATGATGTTATTTACTGTAATTATTCTCCGTAATATAAGCGTATATTAATAAATTGTATTAATTCAAAATACCAGACATGTATGTATGTAGGATAGTTGTCCTAAAAAAATGGCTACAAGTTTTGAACCTGTATTCTATCGATGTTCATGAACTCTTTTTGGGGTGACATTTCGATTAGATTTAATAACCCTGAAGGGCAAATTATACTAATATCAGAGTTTCGATAATTAAGATTGGACAGATAACTTTTGGCAGAATAAGTTTAGGTGAACATAGTGTCAAACTTTTGTTTTAATTTTGTGATAATCTGGTCCAAAATGTCATATTTTTACTACTGTATAAAATATTATGGATTATTAAAGTCATAGTCATGAGTCTGAAGAACTGGGTGGAATAATGGGGATTAGGATTTCTTTTGTCATACTTTTTTGTAACTTATGTGAAAATTCGCAATAAGCTTACAAGTCCACAGGACAGGTTGTCACCTGAGATTTAATTATTGCAGAGTACTGCAACACACAAAGTTTTATTTTTACTTCTTGGAAGTGGAATTGACAAGCTCTGTGCTTTAGTACTTATTCAATCCAATTTGTAGTAAATCATGGTTTCGAGCTATTCCTGAAATAGAATTGGTCTGGACAGATTGGAATTAAGTCAGGTGAATAAAAATATAAAACAAAACAAAGTAATATTTGAAGATAGTTTGTATGTATTTGTTGGGAATAAAGTTCGCGTTCGTTGTTTTACTTTTTGTATATACATTAATTGTCGTTTTGGCCAAATAGTCTTAAAGTTACTAAGGCTAGGCCCCAGGGCTCAAATTTTTTACTAGGTACATGCTACATTTTTTGGTATTATGGCAAGGTTGTTTGTAATAAGGTATTACGATTTCATTAACGCTAATGAAATATTGTTATTCGGCCAAAAACTATAATGAGACATTGGAATACTTTCTAACATAAACCATAAGTCAATATACAACAAAGTATTATGATGGTTCAGAATGTGAAGCGAAAATACTGTTTTACAGGTGAAAAATAATAAGTATGGTACAACGTATGTATTCGCGATGGTACAAAAGTTGTAATTGTAAGCTAGGTACATTATATATTATATGTCTTCTCAAGTATATTAAATGCGAATTTTCATCAAATCATAGCCTAAACCATACATAATTATGTGATTGGTTTTTACACGTGGTAAATGATGATTAAAGACCACTCGCTAATTTGTTATAAATTCCAGTAAATAGCAAATAGAAATGGATGTCTTCCAAGAAATTCTAACAGTCGAACGCCAAAGATACTTGTGATATACAGCTAAAGATACTAAAGTCCAAAGAGCTGAAGAACGAAGTATGATTAAAATAAGCCGTAAGTGTATTCAAAATAGAAGTAATCTAAGCCAAAATCTCACATTCCAATAATAATGACCACTCAAGATAATATGGAGTGACCATGTGGGTGGTGTGAAATATCTTTTAAGTAAAGTATGAAACGTAATAAAACTGTTAATTCGTTTCCCCCGATCCCCAAACTACTCACAGTCCATTTAGACGAACTATCATTTTCCCCTCGACTTTCCCTGCCAGACTGAGAAATAAGGGTAAAGTAGTAAATAAACACTAAATAGCATTGCAAAGTAAAAAGGACCAAAGAAAACATTAATAAGTCCCAAAGGATATACTTTTTAAGAAAGTGAAAAAAGAAACGAGAAAGGCAGCTGAGCATCAGGAAAAGCTCTTCAATGACACCAATCCAAAATGTTAAAACTCTAGGGAATCCATTAAAAGTCTCGCTATTCATCTTACCCAACAACCATCATCATCGTCAGCACGTCTCAAGTCAAGTCATGACTATATGACACAAAAGGGTTTAGTATTTCAAGTACTAAACTTAACCCTATCCCCCCAAAAAAGTAATACCACCATGCCTAATAACAAAGAAAGCCATGCGATTACGATTCATACATACGAATGATCTGATGATGATTACATCCGGATATATGTGAACATGTAAACACGTTACAAGGCTACAGAAAGATTACTAAAAGAAAGGGTTTAAAATGTGTGAAAGATTATATTTATTTATTATATAAAATGCTGCGTGATATTTTACTGGAATGATGAAAATGAAACCATCCCTGTGTTACCACCTTACTAGTTTACATTTCTACTTACGTTTTGCAGGGTTTAGTTTCATTTTTAAAGGTTTTCTATAAAAAGCCTTTTTATAAAAGTAGCAGCAGTTGTCCTTAGTGGTTTAATATGTATTTAGGTACGCAACAATAATGGCGCAGCTCAAAGCTGCTACTTCACTCTGCTTAACGTACCATGAACGGATTTCCAAGAAAAAGTTGTTAAACTCCACATGCATCATTTCCAAAATTGTACATTTTAAGTTTCTTCATTTTCTACACAATCCCATCGAATAGCTGCTACTTTCAAAATTACTGTCATCATATCATCATCTTAAAATACAACCGTCTTAGAGTGACTCCAGTGTGGTTCTATTTTTCGTTCTTTGCACGTTGTTTAATCTTTCTTAGCCTTCAAAAGGTCCTAAAAAATTGTGGGGCACTTTCTCTTCACAAATCGTAACACGGTAGTAGTGGTTTATTACTTTGGCTCAAGATTTTCTCTTTCTCCTTACGGTAATTTCAGTAGTATTTTACGGTAAAGATATTTGTCATTCGTGTGAATGAGCATCTGGGCATTCAGTTAAAAAACTTCTTTGTAAAGGAGAACACGCTATCACAGACAAGGGTAGAACCACGGTTTTATGACACTTCATCCCAAAAATGACAATGAGACAAGAAAAGGCGAGGACGACCTTGCTTGCATGAATGCATACGAAACTACTTTTTTGGTTTTTACTATTGAGAAAGAGAAAGGAACAATAAAAATTGCACTGTAATTTTCTTTCTCTTGCATATTATCGCATTTTATGCATCCTTTCGGAGAGAGTTCCCATTAAAGTGTACATAAAGATAGAAGTCACGTACACCTTCAATCTCAACCCAACACAATACACATTTGAAATGGACATGTAAAACAAACAACATAAAAACCAAATGACTTTTGATTCCTTTTAAGGATAATGATTTTGACGTAGTGGCAGTTAAACAGAAAATTGCCCACCGATTTTCATATTGACTTGACTCACAATAAACGTTTTAGTATGTTATATATCTACATGCAATGTGTTTTCAGTTTCAATAAACATAATCTTCCCTATTTAGTCATTGTTAAAAACTTTTAATGACAAATAATTTTGCAGATGAGGACCAAAGAAGGGATTACGAGGAGGCAGCAGAAGAGGAAGAAGAAGAAAGTATGGTAATTGCTACAACTATACCGGGTATTAAAAATGGCCTTGTTGGTAGTGGTATTAGAAGCAATAGTGGTAGGTATTGTGAGGGAAGCTCTATTACTACCACTGCCACCACCAAAAGTAAACTTCCCTGTCGTCACCACAATAAAAACCACCACCATCATCATCACAACCACCATTCCCCACCAGAAACTCAAAATCAGCATAAACTCCCACCAAACTTTATTCAACACCATCATCTAAATCCCAATTCAAAGGTAAGTGCCTAATAATTATGAAGATTTTTATTTCTTTGCTCGCGTATCTCTACGCGTATTGCTTTGCTTTCTTTTGTCTCGAAACAGAAAATTACGGGTAGAATTTTTGAGTTTACGAAAAATATCTTACTCAACTTAAAAAAGAATTGTACAAATAAATGGGGCACTATTTCTTATTCTGCGTTGTAATTGAATGCTGATTTATGCAGAAAAATGTACTACTCCAAAAGAATATTAAAAACGCACACAGAAAAATCCCAGTGTTCTCTCCGGGTCTCGTGAATCCCCAGAAAATTTTATAAATTCAAGTTTTTTCTTAGCAAAAAGACATAATATTATCATCTGTATTCACCATCCAGTCAGTCTTTATGTGTTGAATGAAGGGAATTAATGTAAAGTAGAGTTAGGGTATAGAAGTAAAAAGGTGAATGCTGATATGCGGGGAAAATGGAGAGAATGGCTAGACCTTTGACTTGTGTTGAACTTTCTTCTTCATCATTTTCCATTCATTCGCTCGTTCCTCCATGTAAACTCCCAACTCTTTTTCTTTTCCTTTTGCTACCCGCATGCCTGCCTTAAACTTCTTCCTTACTAAAAAGAACAAAATGTGAGAGGAATGAAAATGCAAATGTAGGAATCTCAGGCCAAAAAATGAAGAAGAAACTTGTGTTTTTACTGCAGTTTCTACAAAGCATTTCTTTTAAAAGACTAGCAAAAAAAGAAATAGTTAGTTTTCCTTTTTAATGGCAACTTTACATGCACATTTCATTTGTAGAGCATGAGAATTGTCGATTCTCTTTTAACATCTTTCCGGTATCTTGTACAAAATACCAGTGTAATGTACTATGATAATGTTATCGCAGAAAAAAATCTTTTCGTTTTATTCTTGTCTCGTGGTCTAGTAAGGTAGTGGGCTACAGTTTTTGGAAAAGACAATGCCTAATTCTAGAATTGCAAGTTTCCTTTCTGCTTCCACTCAATAAGGGAAAGTAGTATAGATAAATGTTAGAGTTTGAGCTTAATGATGTGTGAATCTCTAATCGTTTTTCATGCTATTCCCGAACACTCACCTTTTGTTTTAGCTATTAGTGCTAAATGAGAAAATGAGAATTTAAGATTTATTCTGCTTAAAATGTAAAGATTTTTGAAGCATGAATTTATCTTGAAAGCTTAGTTTAAAAATATCATTTGTTTTAAATCGACTAATGTATTAACTTTAATTTTTATTGGCAAAATGGTGATTTATGTGTGGCATGCAAAGTCAGAATACAAAATAGTTCAGTTTACGAAAGAGGTTACTGGGCGTATGTATGTATGCAAGTTGTATTTTGGCTATGAAACCTTAGAAAAGTCTGGATCTGGAATTATCTAGTTTTTGTCTGGAATTGTTTTGACTTGCTAGTGCTATAAGGTCAGTGGGTATGTTGTATAGTTGTAGCCTTTTAAGTCGTACTACCAATTTTCTAACCAAGTTCTAACCAATAGCTTGTTATTTCGCATTTACGAAATTACGTGCTAGAAAAGATGCTTCGCTTACATGCACATTTTGGTATTTATCGTAACTTTTTATGCTACTGAATATATGGACTTAATTTTCATTTTCCCTAACTCGTCAAAGAAGAAAAAATAATCCTCTCTTTACGGTAAGACTATAGGACTAAATCTCTGATTAAGTAGGACACAAGAGGGTGAGCTTAGTAAATGCGTACATACGAATATATTTGTGCAAAAAATTAAGTAAATCAACCTATGTTGATAATGACAGTCTACTCACGTACTCCTCTTTTTTCTTGAGTTCATCATCATAACAATCCTTTGGGATTTCGTGGTACATTTTTCTTTCTCCTTTGAAATGCAACCGTTTTGATCTATTCTTTTTCAAGTCATTTTTTTCACTACATCAGTTAATATAAGGCTAAGATGCGTACTTATGCTGTATCAGTTCTAGTGAAAGCCAATTTTCACAGAATACTTTGTCCAGGTCAGGTAGAAATCAGGTTTATCTTGCTACTTGTCAATATACTCATTGATGATGCTTAACAGAGTTACCAGTTACCTTTCGTAAACGTAAAATTTGACCTACCTCTGTGTTATTGTTTTCGGAAGCCAAATTAATCGAAGGTAGGTTTCAGTTCATGTCAAATGCAAAGGTAGTAGAATTTTTTCCCGGATTTTTGTAATTTGCACAAATTTTGGTCAGTTATAGGCTAGGCAGTATACGTTTTTATTCTTCTTACAATGGTAATATTCCTTGATTTGTTTTATCAAGCTGTTAAGTTTTTCCAATGTTCGTGTTAAAATTATGATTAGGAATTTTAGCTTCACTGGATAAATTTAGCGAACGCATCCAATAAATCATTATTACAATCAGAATGTACCAAAGATTAACACGGTTAAAAGCATCCCGCATTTTAAAAACTTTGAATTTTTGAACATAAACAAAAGCTACAAGAAAACGAACTTAGTACTTATTTATTTTATACTTTATACTTATTTTAAGAGCTTAGATATTGGTAATTGCAAAAGTAATTGTCACTTTCTCGGAGTATTCCAATTGCAATGTATTCTGCGTTTACATCTAAACAAAATGAAACAGAATCTTATGCGTTTGATTTCATTGTTTGCTAGTTGAATGGTGACAGTATATCATGCTCTACTTGTAACCACATCAAAGTGTGGCTTTAACTGTCGGTTTCAAACATTTCGTACGGAAAAAGTTAGCTACAAAAAACACCTACGCCACCTCCTCTTTGCTACATATTCCAGCG
>JAQFXM010005993.1:0-13974 GCA_034693345.1 Entomobrya multifasciata | reverse complement strand
GAGAAGCATATTATGCACATATTTCGAAATTCTAATTTGAAAGACGTGGTTTTCTCTCGCACAATTCAGAAATACCGGCACTATAATTAAATTCCTATTAGTTGATAAGGCAAAAAACTTGAGTAAACTAACTAAGGCAAACTACGTACCTACGTACGTGAAGTGTGTACGTAAGTTATCAATTGATAACTTACGTAAACACTTCACACGTTCAAACAGTGTAGCTTAAAGTAGAGCAATTGTAACCTAAATGCCTGCCTTTATCTTTCCGTAGCATGATTTACTAGCTCAAAATTTCATGTAAACGGCTTTTAAAACGTGCATAATGTAAACTTTTTTCTGAAAAATGCAAATAAATAGTAAAATGTATGGAAATATTCCAAAATATGACGTGTCATATGACATATGACATAGGAGACCGGATATGACAAATATGACATCTCAACACAGGCCCATTCGACTTATTTTATCATGATTCGTGCCCATACCAAGTCACAGGGCACCATGATAAAGCATAAAATATATGACTTGGAACGATTTGCACAGGTCTAGCAATGAGTATCATCAGATGGTTTTTCACTTGAGAAAAATAGAAATACAAAAGGAACAAGTTGCCCGCATAGCTGTACATGAAAACTACACTCTATGGGAATAACGTTTTATAGCTCTTTGTTGATAAATGCTAAAGATTACCATGCATGAACTGACGAGTGATATTTACGCATATTTGTCAATTTGAGTTTTTGCATTCTAGATGTGAATTGCAAGTGAATATGTTATTACGTAGCTGAAAGCGTAGCGTCAGCGAGTATTGAATTTATCATGTTTGTCTGTCCGTCCGTCCGTCTGTCCGTGAAAACGATAAGTCAAGAACGCGTTGACCGATTTCGCTCAAATTTTGCATGCACGTCACTATAGTCAAGGGCAACAATCCTATTGATTTTCAGGCCCCGGTGTCAAACCTCAAGGGTCAAGGTCATAAGTTTTCATATTGATCAAAGTGTACATTTAAGTAGCGCAGTCGAAAGCTCTCTTTGAGTAGATCACAAATCATGTGTCACTTTTGGTAAGGTCAGAATTCGGGGTCAAAGGTTATCATAGCAAATAGGTCATGTGACATATCATTCGAAAGCGCTTTTCATGTACATTTACATTGATGATCATTGTTATGCGTTGCAGTTTCAGCTACGTCGTTATTATCGCTATTACACCGGGGTTATTAGGTATTTATAGAACGATAAATTAATTTAAGAGAATTTTATGGCTTTAAAGTAGATCCAAGTCTCAGTTTCTCAACTTGTTTCAACAGTTTCTCAGTTAAACCATTTAATCTGTGGTATTAAAATCGTGGGTTTATTATTACACGATAGTTTGGTCTTGTAAATATATTTTATTGTTCAAACAACAATCATTTTCTTCCAACGAACTTTCTTTCGTTAGTGTTATGGGAAAAGTATACATCTCAAGATTTCGTAGTAGTATTAAATAGTGTTTATGCAATTCAACAATGTTTTGCTTGGAATCCTGTCGTATTTTAATTTTGAGGACATGAACGTAAACGAACAAAACATTTGGACACGTCGAATAAACACACCGTGATACATGAGTGTTTATTTAAGTGTTAGTTACAAAAATGTAAAGTTCTGTTTCTAGATTGTCTCGCATGATTTTTTGTATGAAATAGACAAATGTAGATTTCAAAGCCAACCTATGTATTAATTCATAAGATACATTAATGTCAACTACATTCCTCAAAGCGATTCGTTTTAATAATTATGTAGACATTCATTACTACATGTGTTTTGCTAACTTACGTTCATCTTACAAAATAAAAAGGCTTCCGTTATTTAAATATTTAATTTATCATCATGAATGTATCTTTAATTGTAAGTCATTTTGTGAGTATTCATTTTACTTATGGCATGCATGATATTGCAGGTTATATTTAACTTTCAAATATCTAAACAGTAACTACGGACTATATATATATACTTGGTCATGATAAGTGAATCCCACAATTTTAAAGTTTATTATTGCATTTAAGATAAGTTTTTTTTTTAATTTGGCACATTAAGTCAGCAGGAATTCAATATGATTAAGGATTAAAGAAGGTTCCTTTTATGATTTTTTCCATATAAAACAATTTACTACGAAAACTCTGAACCACAATAACTAATTTAGTACAAAGTACAATGAATAATTCAATCCAAAATTGCAATCAAATTTTTAAGGCACCACGGCTATTAAATGCTAAAAAAATCTGTTACTAAAAATCTAATAACCAATGGGGCGATAACATATTAAAAATCACGTACATACATATTTGTGATAAGCGTTAAATGAGCTATTTTTAACTACAAAGTCATAATAACTTTTATGTAAATAATATATCAAAATTGGCCGCAATAAAAGATTTTCTTCGATTTGAACGATGTTAGAGGACATAGTTTAAAATAAATAGAATCTTTATTATGTCTACGTTTCGACTACAAACTGTTAGTCATCATCAGGACACAAAAATGGCAAATAAAGAGTGAAACAACGAAATTTATATGTATTGATTAAGTGCTAATTTCATCTGCATGAAATTTCGAAAAAAATATACTAAAATCCAAATACAAACGTTATCCTTGGAGACGTTTCCATGCTTCATACTTATACTTAAAAAACAAATAACATGTTTTTCCCACGGATAATTGATTTTCAAAAACAGACTAAACAACATTTTTCTTTTGTTAAATTTAACATTAAGCTCAACGCCAATAGTCCATCGAAATTGAGCATACCTTAAATGCACTTATAATTATCACTATATTTGATTGCTATCAACATTTCGTGATTATGATCATATTAGAAATAGCAAACCAAAATAAAACTCCATTTGAATCCAATATTACCACCGTCCATCTCGTCAGGCATCAAGCGTGTTGGGCTAATTGTAAAAAAAATCACAGAATATTTCGACCGTACACATAATTATAAACCATTAGGGCGTAAAACTACTTTCTCCAAATTCATACCTTAAATCCACCCAAGAACTTTGTCTTAATTAACTTTGGCATTTTGTTAAATCCATATTTCGTCAAAATTCGCGAACATAGCACATCTTCTTTTCTTTCCGCTTTGTTGTAAGGCTTATGTTCTCGTGCCCAAAGAGTTAGTGATTCAAGTTCTGTGTTTAAAGTTATAAAATTTACTAATTAATTGAAGTATAATATGAGGACTTGGTACCTACTAAATTGTAATATTAATATATATATTTCACAGACCAAAACACCTTATAGTCGAAATATACGCAACTTGATCTGATCTCTGATTATATTTTACTTTTAATTATTTACCCGTCAAATTCATGATGGACTCTGGGTTGTCATGTTCAACTGTTACATTTTCGGCTGTTTTATCTATTATCGCAGCAGCCCGTTCCAACGAAATTCCAAGCAAAAGAGAAACCAATTTGTAAGCAGATGCCTCATGCCGCTCAGTAAAGTTAAAGTCAAATCGAATTTTTTTAAGGTGAGTAAAATTTCGAAAGAGATATTTTAAACCCCGAGTTTCATCCAATCTAATTTTCAAGGTTAATTTTTCAATATTTGGGAATATAGAGATAATTGCCCCAACAGTTTGTTCATTCGGAGTTGTCGTAGTTGTTGATCTGTTACGATGGAAAGACAGTTTAAATTTCTTGACATTGTCGAATCGCGAACCTTTGGCCCAATCTAAGAATATTCGTTCCTCTGAGTTCTCCAAAGATAGTTGAGTCACATTGGGTAACACTGTTGGACGAACGTGCTTTAGTTCTGGAATTAAATCGAATTCTCCACCAAATATTTTAAACTGTTTTAACTTTTCCATAACTGGAAGTTCGATGCAAATAGGCAATTCTTCAACTTCATCTTGCTCATCTTCGTCGCCCTCCGCAAATAAAAGTGAATCCGCAACAATATTTACACACAAGCTTGTTATCTGTTTTTGAAAATTTTGCAAAACTTTGTACATTAATGGCACCTCCGCTTGTTTGCCAATACAAAACTCCAGAGCATTTAAATTTGAAAGATGGTTTTTGTTTATTAGGTCCAAATTGATATAATTTAAGTCAAAGCACAAGTACAAGTATTTCAAGCCTTTGGGTAAGCTAATTGATCCGAAGTTCACGACTTGGAATTCTTCAACCATCAATTGAAAACGGCGTAAATTTTTGGAATTGTTTAGAATATGTTGAAGAAACTTCAATCCATTTGCATTATCCCCATAACCAATATGCTTTGATTCATATGTCTCTGGATCTCGCCATTCTCCAAATTTGAATTCCAAAGTATGAAGAATGGGGAAACCCAAATTAGTGCAGTTGAGGTTCAAAGATCCGTCGTCAACAGGGTACGTGATCCATAATGCAGAAATAATGTCGCCAAGTTGTTCCAGCAAATTAATTAAACTTGTACTCTTTTCTTGAGTCAGGTAGGGCTGGTCTATACGTAAATATATTGGAACGATAGAATCCTTGGACCGACACGATTTTGAGAAAACTGAGACAAACCTTTTTGCTTCCAACTTTTCTGATTCTATTATTTTGGTTATGTTTTCACACGTAAAGAAACTGCCAGAGCCAATTTCAAGCTTGTATAAGCATTCATCGGATTTTTTCAATACTCGGGATGCAGACTGAAGAAAGCTTTTATTAACCAGTCGTACATCAACAATTGCTTGTTTATTGAGGTGTTTTCCATTGGACATATAAAGTGAGTATTTTACAATTTTGTCCAATAACTGCAAAATGAAGGCAAAAAATTGTTGCTTAAATATTCATTCAACAATACAAAATAACATTTTATTTGGAAGTCCCACCAATGGAATATTTAAGACCGTCTTGACGCTTTCCATTTGCTGCTGCAATTTGGTTTCCATTGCATTCATCGGTGTACTCGATTCGCCTCTCTCTTCTGATTTGTCATTGCCTGATTTAATTGCCTCCATTATGAAAACGTTTAACTTCTGGAATATTCAAACGTAAATAAATAAATTTAAAAAAATAGATATTAATATTTAACACTTTAAACGTGGTGTATTAATGTTATGTTTGAAACAAGCAAAAGTGTGCATTTGATTCTACTTTTTTTAACCATACGTTTCCAGAGTACTGAAGAATTAAAAGAAGTAAATATTTTATAATAGTCACTGCACGTGACACTAATAGGTTTTTAATTAAAGTGCTATAAAAAGACAAATATATAATTCGATGATTCAGATTAGTTTTAAAATTTAGAATCTTACCTTTAAGAGACTAAATCAAAATAGAACTGTCAATATGGTACTTTCTGTATCAAAAACAGGTTAATATTGCTGGAATTTAGTATCATCAGGTGGTTTTCTACACAATAAAAGGGTACTAGCGGCCCGCATAGCTTTACATGAAAACTACACTCTATGGCAATAACGTTTTATACTGCTTTGTTGATAAAGGCTACAGATTAGCTTGTATGAACTGGCAAGTGAAATTTCCGCATTTTTGTCATTTTGAGTGTATGTAATCTAGGTATAAATTGCAAGTGAATGTGTTGTTATGTATTTATTGATTGATAAATTAATATAAGAAATTGTATGCCTTTATTTTATATCGAACTCTCAGTTTCTCCACTTGTTTCAACAATTTCTCAGTTTAACTATTAAATATGTGGTAATAAAACCGTGGGCCTATTTTTTACAAAATATTTTGGTCATGTAATTTTTTATTGATTAACTTTTATAATTATTTCCTTCTAACAATGTTTATTTTGTTAACGTTCTAAGAAAAGTATACATCTCAAGGTTTCATCTTAAAAATAAATAATTTTTATGCAATCCAACAACAACTTTCTTGGGTTTCTATCGGTTTTTAGTAATCGTATATTTTAGATTCGTATCGTAATCGTCTTTTAGGGATATGAAAGTAATCGAATTAAACCTTTCATCACGTTGAATAAACACACCGTAGCTTAAAAATTTAAAATGATGCCTTTCTACGTAGCATAAGTATTGTTTTGCTCGTGTAGTAACATTGCTCGTGTTTACTTTAATCAAACCCAGCCCAATTAAAAGTTCAATCATACAGTTTGAATTATATAAATGAGCACTAGTAAAACAGCTAACACATTGCTGTGCCAAATGCAAACAGGTTTGACAGTTATTATAATACTATATTATAATATATTAGTGTACCCCAAGTACCAATCAAAATTATCAGAACATGTTGAAGATTATACATTGTCAGTTGAAACGATCGATTTCAAGATCATCTTCTCGGATATTACTGCAGAATCTACAAATAGAAATAAAACAAGAATTTAGTAAAGCATAAGATACTACTTTGCTTAAAGCATAAGATGGAAACATCATTACATTTTTAAAATAAATATAATCACAATAATGATTTGAAGTTAATTGGTGCAAAGTTCCCTCGGGAGGAAAATTACAAAATATGACAAGCCGTTAAAACTTTAATACACATTTTTTTAGCAATTGGTAGAGACAAAAATTACGTCAAGAAATAAATCATTTATAAACGAGAAGAGAGATCACGAATTTCATTATTGTTACGGTTATGATTATAGATTTGTTGATCAGCTATATTATAATCTAATATAAAATCTAATCTGTCTTCATATAATCAGTTATATCCAGATAAATTTTAATAATAATAAAACCTACCTCAAATCCCCCCAACAGTTTAATCTTTTGAAGTTTTTGCATTTTCTTAAATCCGTGTTGAACTAATATTTCCGAGTACAACGGTGGTGTGGGAAAATCCCCAAGATCAAAGTTCAGTGTACAGAGAGTGAGTGAACAAAGTTCTAAAATCAATTTAAATAACCTTCATAAATTTTGCATAATTAATTTCACCATTTGTATTTACACTACCAATACATTTGCCTACCTTTTAAATTCATAAGTGAATCTTGATTATTGAACTGGACGTCAGAAATATTTTCAATATCTTTAATCAATATTCTAGCCTCTTCCAAAGAAATACCAAGAAGAACAGAAACAATTTTCAATCCCATCGTGTCATTTGGGTTTCCAATCTCACAAAAAAAGTTCAAGTGTAGTTTTTTAAGATGAGTGAAATTTTGAAACAAATACTTCAGACCACTAGTATAATTGAACTCGAACGCGCACGTCAGCTTTTGAATGTTTGGAAACGAAGCCATAATTTCCTTAATAATTGGTGGTCTTGGAGACAAGACAGGTAAATCGTTATCAAAACAGTTGGGTGAATACTTTAATTTCTTGACATTGTCAAATCGCAAACCTTGAATCCAATTTAGTAACGATGATTCTCTCTCCATTTCTAGGTCATCAAAAATAAGGCGGGTTAAATTGGGCATCATTTCTGGCCAAACCCGTTGAAATTGTGGAAGCAAGTTAAAGTTCTCACCGGAGAGTTTAAAACACTTTAACTTTTCCAACAGGGGCAATTCGATAGAAATATTTGCTCCCACTGCTTGGTTATCCATGTTAGTAACATTCATTGACAAACTTAAAAGCTGTTTTCGAAAATTTTCCAGCATCTTGCATGCCAATGGTATCTCATTTTGATTTCCGACGTTCAAATGTAGCCTGTTTAACTTTGGAAGTCGGCTATTTGTCAAAAGGGTCAATTCATTGACAGTGAAGCGTAGTCCTAAAGTCAAATCTTCTAATCCCTTTGGCCAATAGATGGAACCAATGTTTACCTTCGGTCCTTCATTGTTTATTAAAGTCAGATTGTGTAAATTTAGGGAATTTTGTAGAATATGTTGAAGTAGTCCCAAGGCATTTGCAGTACCAGGACCAGGTTCCGTTTCATCTGTATCTTTCCAAGTTTCAAACTTAAATTCAAAAGTTTGAAGATTAGGAAAAGTCAAATTATTACATTCTAAGTCCATTGAAACCTCGTCAACAGGATATTTCACGGATAAACCAGAAATAATGTCACCAAACTGTTCAAATATATTTCGTAATCTTTTATTGTTTTCCTTTATCAGGTAGTACTGCTCTAAGCCAAAACACATTGGGGGAATAGATTCACTGGAACGAGATGGCTTAGAGTAAACTGGTATAAACTCGTCCAAAAACTGTTCTTGTGAGTATTCATGCCTTTCTCCTGTTATTCTATTTACTTTTTCTATGACACCGCTGCTAAGTTTGAGTTCAACTATCCAATCGCCAGATTTTTTCAATGCACTGGACGCAGTCCGGAGAAAGTTTTTATTGACAAGTCGTATTGCCATTACATTTTGATTACTGATTTTTTTGCCATTGGGCTCGTAAATCGAGTATTTTATAATTTGTTCCATTAACTATGAAAATACAAAATAAAAAGGTAAAACGTCAGCATGATTTGTTCAAATTAAACAAAATTAAATTTGACTATGGGATCTCACCAATGGATTATTAAAGACTGCATTTACGCTTTTCAATTCACCCTCTAATTTTGAATCTCCGGTGACCATTGATGTACTTAACTCCTCTCTTATCAGCTTGACTGATTTGTCGTTGTTGCCTTCGTTCCGTTCCATTTCGAAGAAGTATAGCTCCTGGAATATATATTTGTTAAACAATAAATCATTAGTACCAAAAAAAAATTAGTTATTTTTATCAGGGAAAATAGTATTTTAATCAGTTGTGACACTAGTACACAGAATATAAACAAGGAATATTTTAATGTTCGTTAATTTTGTTAATGATGTTATCCAAATGTTATCCAAGATTACGACAGGCGTCATGTATTTTTTTGTGTTAAGAGTACAAGGGTATAAAATGTAATTTGTCTGATAACAAAAATATAACTTTTAATTGATTGAAAAAATAGAACAAAAAGATAGAACTATTTTTGGTGTAAATCACAAGGCTGTCACAAAAATTATAGTAAAGCAATATATTTTTATGAAAACTTACCTAAATTTTTGCTCAGTTCAATTGAAACAACTTTATTCCTCTAATTCTTCCTATTATTACACTAAAAAACAAAACACATTCTTTATTATTTTACGTAAAAAGATATGTTCCAGAGCTTAAGGCTCATCAGGTGGGTTGTGTACTTGAGAAAAATAAAAACAACACAGAATTTATATGCCCGCATGTTCATAAACACAAAACTCACTCTATGGTACTAACGTTTTACACTGCTTTGTTGCTCAAATCTGAGCTTGGATGAACAGACTAGCGTCATGTATGCATTGTTTTCATTGTGATACTATGAACTATTTTCAATTAAAAGTCATTGTCATACTTTTACTTGTGGATATCTTAAGTACTTTGTTTCCGATTGCAAAATACCAATTATAAGATACATTTCATTTCAATATATAGAGCAAAATGGTTGTACATATAATAAATATGCTTTTCTAATGCATCGAAAAATAGACACTATGATTTTACAAAATTTACGTCTTAAACATTTTCTGAAGTGCAATTCATATATTTATTGACAGAGTATAAAAACGCTCACTAGTGGTAATCCGAAAAAAACTCTTCCAAAAACTTACAAAACTCAACATTACTCTTTATTAATTT
This sequence comes from Entomobrya multifasciata, assembly GCA_034693345.1. Taxonomy (NCBI): domain Eukaryota; kingdom Metazoa; phylum Arthropoda; class Collembola; order Entomobryomorpha; family Entomobryidae; genus Entomobrya; species Entomobrya multifasciata. Next base: position 4,443 of record JAQFXM010005993.1, on the reverse strand, counting down.
TAGTGTTATTTCATGAAACTTTATGGTTTAAAAGCTATCATACAAAAATGAGATTTTCTAAGGAAGCTTTTCCATGTTGAATTTGCTCTATTGATAACCAATTTTTAACGAACCATTTTGAGAGGCAAAGAATGTTAAAGTAAGTACACATTTTCAAAACTTTGAGATCGCTTTTAAAACGAGATAAATTGTAATAGATAATGGCAAGATTTAATACTCTAAGTGTCTTCGTGCAACGGAAGCGCAGTTGAAGCTTGCTACAGAATGGACTTTTCGCGTTATAGCAAATTTTATAGTCTTGCATAAAAATTGAGCAAATATAATGAATAAGTGTTCGTTCACAAACAGTAAAATTATTCAAAAGTTTAAAAATTCACTAAAGTAAAAAATCTTAAATTTAAGCATTCGTATAGCATCTAATTTAATCATAATCTTACTTCTTTATGTACGACAAAAACTTACAGAATAAGAAATTATTTAGCTCTGGAATCTACACTTTCCAGAAGAAAACTGCTAAAACATTTAACAAACTTAAATACTAAATTTATTTGAACAAAAAATGTTTTGTTTTATATATAACTCATTATAAATTTTAAAATAAATACAATTAAAATAAGATTTAATACATGGAACAGTAAAAAATCGTTTTTCAATGATTATTCTGGAATTACTATACGAACTGAATCATCACCCAAACATACATAGCTATCAAATTGAGGTATTATAATTTTCGGGGTCCAATTGCATTTTTTAATTAACAAATTCGTTTTCTAGTATGATTTGCTTATTTATACCTATTTTTTATTTATAATATTTTTAATACAAACTGCTATTAGTAAAATCAAATCGCATAATTAGTGTTTTATTTATAAGCAATGGTTAAAAAAATTACTTGAGTAATAAAAAACTAAATAAATATGGAGAAAAAACTCTTTAACATTCCCTGCTTGTGTTATTCCCTGCTGGAAAAACGGAATATTTTAACAACAAAATCACTACAATTTGTATTCTAGAAGAACAATAATATTTGCTCAAATAAATAATAAACAATCAGGCTTATCCTAGTAAAATATGTTGATCATCAGTAACTTTCTCTTGAAAATATGTTCCGATTCACACCGACCATTTTAGGGGCCAAGAATTTCAGACTAAAAATATTTAAAAGCACACAAAAAATAAAATGCACTTATAATTATAAATGAATATTTTACAAAAAATATATGCAGTTCATACCTTAAATCCACCTTTGAACTTTGTTATAAGTAGGTTTGGCATTTTGCTGAATCCATGTTTTGTCAAAATTTGCGAGCAAAGGTCTGCCCTTTCCTTCGTTTGACCACCTTCATAATGATATACTTCCGGTGCGCAGAGAGTAAGTGATTTGAGCTCTGTATTTCAAGTAATAACAGTTACTGAATAGTAAAATTACAATATTGGGCTTTGATACATAATATTTATAATTAATACTTATGATTTACATACATTTATTTACCTGTCAAATTCATGATGGAAGGTCCGGCGTTAACTTCTTCTGAAACATTTTGGGCTGTTCCATTAACAATTTCTTTACCCTTTTCCGGAGAGATTCCAAGCAAACCAGAAATAACATAAAAAACTGCATTCTCGTTATATCACTCACGAAAGTCAAAGTCCAAACGAAGTTTCTTAAGACAAGTAAACTTATAAAAGAGACAAAGCAAGCCAGTCAATTGATCTGTAGAAAAGTTTAAGCTCAATTTTTCAATTTTCGGGAAGGAATTTTGTATTTCCTGAATAATGTTTTCATTCGGAGACAATGCATAATGTTCTCCAGCATTTAAAGACAGTTTAAATTTTTTGACATTTTCGAACCGTCGACCTTTCAGCCAATCTAATAAAAACTTTTCTGATTGATTCTCCAAAGCCAGTTCAGTCAAATTCGGTATAACTGTTGGGCAAACGTGCCTTAGTCCTGGCGACTCAAAATACCCATCACCAAGGAGTTTAAAACATCTTAAACTTTTCATTACAGGCAATACGATACATATCCTGCCGGGCCGTCCTGGGTCGTCGTCCACACTCATAACTGTTACACACAAATTTGTCAGCTGTTTTGTGAATTTTTCCAAAATGTTGTACAATAATGGCACTTCCACTGGTTTACTAGTAAGAAACCTCAGAGAGTTTAAGTTTGAAAGTTCTTTTTTGTTAAGTAGAACGAGTTCGTTATCAGTTAAGCCGATGGAAAAGCCCAAGCCTTTAATGCTTTCGGGTAACGTAATTGAGCCTACGTCCGCGACTGTATTGCCTCCCAAAGTCAAATAGTTTAAGGTTTGGGAACTTAAAAGATTTTTTTTAAGTAGCTCCAATCCGTTGGCATTATCTCCGGAGGGAACGAATATAGGCTCGTATTTATCTGGATCTCTCCATTCTTCCAATGTAAATTTCAAAGTTTTAAGAATAGGAAAATTCAAATTATTTCAATCTAAGTCAAGCGATCCCCCATCAATAGGGTACGTGACCCATAATTCAGATATCATGTCGCTAAATTGTTCAAACAATTTAAATACATTTGTTTTGTTTTATTGAGTCAGGTAGAGTTGGTCTATCTGTAAACACATTGGAAGGACTGAATCAGTGGAACGAGACGATTTTGAGAAAACTGAGACGAATTTATTGAAAGTGCTGGTTTCCGACTCTTCATATTTTTTCTGTATAGCAATCTTATCCAAGCTAGTTCCAAAAATGCAGATAAAGCCAATCTTGAGTTTGATTATCCAATCATCAGATGTTTTTAAGACATGGGATGCAGACTGGAGCCAGTTTTTATTCACCAGTCGTACAGCAGAAATGGTTTCTTTATTGAATCGTTTCCTATTCGAGGTGTAAATTGAGTATTTTACAATGGTGTCCACTAACTAAAAATTGAGAGTATTCATAGAAGCATAAACTGAATATATTAAGTTGGCATAAAAAATACATTTGTGATTAAAAAATCTCACCAATGGTATACTAAAGACAGCCTTTACACTTTCCATTTGTTCTTCCATTTCTCTTTCTTTTGTAAACACCGATTCACTTGATTCTCCTTTCATTTCCGAATGGTTATCACTTGATTTAATTTGCTTTATTGTGATAACGTCAAGCTTCTGTAATAATAAATAATACATGTTGTTAAAAAAATAGAACGAAATAATATAACTATATTAATTTCTACACCGCAAAAAATCTCCTCATGAAAATATGATAAAATAATATATTCAGAGATAGTTATTATTAAAATCATGTTCACTTTAAAACGAGAAGCAAAAGTTGACGCAAGTAAATATTTTATAATTTGCAATTTTACCTTTCTACTTTAAAATGTAGTTAACCGAGCCCAGATTTGTCTTGGGTGTATAATTAAATCACTATCACAAAAACAACAGCGGTTTGTTTTACTCGGTGAAAGGTAATATATTATTGGGCTTCTGAATTATTGAATGGTTTTCACAAGAGAGAAATTGTAAACAAAAAACAAACCATATGCCCGCGTTGCTGTATAAAAAAGCTACACTCTATGACAGTAACGTTTTGTACTGCTTTGTTTTTAAAGCTAATGCATGGGCTTGCTTGTATTATCAAATTGGTGTTGGGTAAAGCCAGAGTTAAAATAAACGGTATAATGTTAGTGGAGAACATTACACAAACGTGTTTTCTTTTCAAGGCTTAATTAAAGTTTTAAATATCAAAAAATTGATTTGGTGTGATTTGGTGGGATTGGAAAAACATTAGAGCAGTTGAAACGATATGTTTGACGAAGAGCTATAGCTATAGCCCTTAACTTAAATTTTGATGAGAAAGGACACTCAAAAGGCTCTTTTAATGCTCACGATCATTATATTAACAAAACATAAATTGTTTGTTTATCAAATGAATAGTCATTGGGTACTGATATACAGGCTCATCAGGTGGGGTTTTCACTCGAGAGAAAGATAAATAGAGGAATCCCGTTTCCGCATATTTATAAAAACAGAGTATGACAATAATGGTTTGCTCTGCTTTCACGCTGAAATCTAAAACTGAAGCTTCAATGAATTTCATGACTAAAAAGTGTATGCAATATTGCCATTATTTTACTAGAAATTTTTGGAATTGAAAGCTGCTGTGATATTGTGTATTTCTTCTCGTTCAATCAATCTATCGAAAAATTGTACTTATCCTGACACATTACTGTCCCCGTCTGAAAATGTTTTAATGAAAAAATAAAAAGCTACAACTTCCCACAAAATGTTTTCTTTTGTGCTTCAGTAAAAGATGATATTGATTCCGTGAGATACTTCAGTAACAGTGGCATGTTTTATTACGTTGATGAATATATTCATCGTAGTTATATTTTTAGTTGGTTTGTCTGTCTGTCCGTCTGTCTTTGTGCGCTCTAACTTTGAAACGCGTCAACCGATTTACTTCAAACTTGGCACACAG
>JAQFXM010005992.1:0-13975 GCA_034693345.1 Entomobrya multifasciata | reverse complement strand
ACGGACAGACAAACATGATAAAGTCAATACTTGCTGACGCTTCGCTTTCAGCGGCGTAATAAATGATGCTGATTATAGTGATTATAATATTATTCTAAAACAGCACACTCAATAAAGTTTGTTGGTACATGAAAAGTTGGTACTATCAACCCACGCACCCTTATTAAAGCAGTAAAAAGTAGAACAAATGATTCATGATAATTGGCTGGCTGTCATTTTGATAACGTTGTACGTTATGCCAAGTCAAGGTTAAAACGTCTTGTTCTAGGAATGCAGGAAAAACCGTAAACTGAACTGAGCACTTAAATACATATATATGTATGTATAATATAATATGGTTTACTATTTCTTCATTCAAGTTTAGCTTAAAAGCCTTTTACACTACCATTCCTCCATTTAACTTCTTTTTGGTGTCATTTGCATATCTATTCCAATTATCATAATTATGCTTGCCGAATGCTTAGTGGGATCATCCATCCGAAATTTCCGATTTAAGGAACTCCCTGCCTACTAATTTTTGGTTCGGCTAGACATGAATTAGTTTAATGTGAGTTTGAGCATTGAATGGAGTCGCTTTTAGTAGAGTATGCAAATCCAAATATCGGACGGTTCTGCACTCTACACTACTGTATAGTAAATGGACATCTTGGAGAAGAAATTCTCAGTGCAGAATGGAGACCACTTTTTAGTCTAGCGTCTTTCATGTAACCGACAAGACGAAGCAGAAGCTTGGTAGCCATTTTGAAAATTAAAAAATATACCTTGTGCATTTTCAACCATTTTTAACTTTGGTAATTTTAATTTCTTATTCAGTTTTTAATTCATTTGTACAAAATTAGTTAAGGTAGTAGTGATAAATGGTCAAACTATAAAAATCATTTCGTTATTTTTCTCCCAGATTTTTACAATCTTCTCTACTTTAATTTACTCCTCCGAGATAATATTCATAACTTCTCATCATGTCTTCCCATTTGGAATTATTGCGAAAAGTGCCCAACTTTCCAAACTACTCCTCTTCCTTGTTTGGCTACCCAGAAAGAAGTCTTCACAATGGACTATCTTCTTTGATTGTTTTGGGACCTCCAATTCATCTATACAACTACCTACCCTCCAAAAACTGTACCATCCACGCCAGTGGATTTCCTGACTGGGCTACTATGGCTGACATTACAGAAATATTTGAACAATTTGGGAAAATTTACAGCATCGAATTGTCGGTTACGATTGACCCTAAACAAAGGACCGGGGACACCGCACCACACTGCAATGGATGGGCCCTCATAACCTATCTCTCATATGAATCTGCTCAGCGAGCATTATTTGCTCATCTCACACGTAGGATTCCAGGTAAATATGAACACAAAATTTATAAGATAAAATTACTCCTAGCATTAAATTAAACGGAAGATTAAAAGATTTTTATATTTTTGCTGTTCCAGGAATGTGCACACCCATCTCCATTTACAAAGGGTGCTGCAGCAACGTTGTTCTTTTGAAGAACATACCATCATTCTTATCCAAGGCAGATGTCCTCAGTCGTATTAACGGTTATCAAGGGCTAGTTAGCATTTCATTTCTGGGAGGAACTACTGCAAAGATGACATTTGAGGACTTGGATTATGGTAAGCCATCATTTTATGGAAATCCTAAATATTTCTTATATTACCCCAAACCTCCTAGGCATCAACATTTACAAACGTTTCATTTTATATTTGCACTTTTGCACCACACAGCTTTGCTCTTTATGGACCTTGTATCCTCCGGAGGACTTGTCATCGAAGGCTACACCTGCACAGTTGAAATTGAAGACATGGATGAAATCGACGATGACAGTGACAACTGAAATGGTTAGAATGAAGGAATATTTTTAAAATGCTAAAAAAACGACTGTTTTACCTGTGACATGCTTAACTATAAAAGTTCAAGTAGATTTATATTTCAACAATTTAACTAAAAATTTTAACAAATATTCCAACGAAATGAATATTTATTTAATTTTATGATATATTTTGGAAAAAAGGATGCTTAAAAAACCATAAATACTTGTAACATGTAGTGGATAAAGACAAGTTTTTATTTATATAAGCTATAAAAAAATTCGAAATTAAGTGTGTATTTTTTATTTTCAGACTTTATTTCTTTGAAACATATTTTTTATTACAAACATTTAGTGTAAAATGAGCTAATTCAATATGTATCAATATTCTATTCTAGCTATAATATATGATTACTATAATTTAGGTACTAATTTTAACTGGAAGTGGTGATGCTTCTAAGTGTAAGATGAAAAAATAAATCTTAAAAAATATTTTAGATCAAATATACATTTAATCGCGAGACATGATTTGTTAGCATAGTCATATTTTTCATGATGTGTCCACTTATGCATTTCTAATTGCTCAGCATTAAATTTCGAAACGTGGTTTGGGTACTTTGTTGGTGTAAACGTCAATTTTTTTCTTTTATTAAAACGACAATAGTTCATAGTAATCATCAGACGAATGAAAAATATACATCGTACAAATAAAATGGCTTATAAAACGTTCAACATACCATTCATTAGCATCATTACCACAATCAACTTGCCCGAATACATGACATGGTATTATGCTTTTCACAAATAAAATCAATTATAATTTTTTATAATTTATAAACTCAAGAGAGGGTAGGTATGTTAGTTAGTTTCTTTGTAATCTATGTTATACATAAATAGCGTATTTTATAAAAGTAACTTATACAGCAGCAGGCAAACACGGTGAGGTATAATATGATAAAATGAGATATGAGATATGTATTCAAACTTAAAAGTAAAAACGATAAAATATGCTACCCAAATACTTTGTTCCTACACAGATTTACGCACATTTGCGTGCATAATCCCTCTACTTATTGGTAATTCAGGTTATTAACTAATTAAGCCTCACAATGTGGGTTAAATTATGCTAAAGGAAGTTGTTCGATTGGAGTAAAGAATTTGAAGTCCTTAGGGAACAGCTCCCCTGCCCGAGGATACATCAGTTTGTACGACTGTCTGATGGTCACATCGGCAACTCCAGCAACGTCGCCAATTTCTTTCTGGGATCGCTTGACTTCGGACGCCTAAAAATACCAAGAAAATATAAAAATGTTGTGAACTTATTCCTGGGACTGCATAATAGTTAACATAATTTGTAACTAATCATAATTAAGAGGAAAATTACCTGAGAAGCCATATAAATGGCAGCAGCTGCTACAGAAATAGGAGAGCGACCTGGCACGATATCTAAGTCAACAGCAGCTCTGGCGATAGCAGTAGCAGCCTTTTGAACAGCATTGGGAAGACCTAAGTTAGAACAGAACCGAGACATGAAATCGCCTGTGGTAATAAGCTCAACGGACGTGTCCAGTGCTTTCAAAATCAACTTGAAACACCGGCCAATTTCCTTTTTCGATATCTTCGAAACGGCACAAATCTCCTTGAAAGTACGAGGCACTCCTTCCTGCCGACAGGCAATATACAAACACGCTGAAGCGATAGCATCATTTGATCTGCCTTTTAGATTTTTGCCGTCGTGCACCATCTGTTCAAAAAATAATTATAGAAACCAAATGAATTACAGATAAAATTTGAAATTCGAATAAGAAAGCTGGCAGAGTCCAATTTTTTATCACCTTAAACAGATTATTGGCTCTATCAACTATTGTTCTAGGTAGATTAATTCTGTCTGCCATTTGATTGATTTCTTTAAAAGCGTTCATAAGAGCACGATCAGCACTGGAGATGGATCTGCGATTCTGATACTTTGCAACACCAAATTCATCAAAGGCCGCTTCTCCTCTTCCTCCTCCAATTATAGTAGTTAAGTCTGATCCATTAAGTAATGGATTTTCTGGTCCTCCGACACGGGAAGGATCTGCGCCTTGTTTTTCATTACTAAACGTTCTCCATTCAGATCCAACATCGATAACTCTGTACAAATCGTTACGATAAAAAATCAACTAAATTGACATAAACTTTTCGATATTTTATGTACATCCTTTCCTTAATTTAGGTGCAACCAAATTACCTGTCTCCAACAACCAAACCACATTCTGAGCAAATTTGATCCCCAGCTCTATAATCTTCTACAAGTGGTGCATCGGGATGCTCCTTGCAATGCACTCCAGTAGGGTCAACTTTTGACATGTTGAATTTGAAGGCGTCAACGTCAATTGGCAAACAAAATGAGCCGTGAGTCCTAACTCAGGTTGCAACGTTACCTCTAGATTTGGTATTAATCATCAGCAATTAGACAAAAGTTGGGCGACATAAGAAAAGGAACAGCTTGATGGGAGGAATAGCTGCAATAAAGAATTAAAGTCATTTGTAGAAAAAAGAAAAGAAACATACAATTAGCCTATCAATTCGATTAATTGAATATCTATAGCTTTACAAACACAATCCTATTTGAGAATCATTCATCATTTCTTTCAAATCACATCATAAAACCCAAGAATTCTCTTTTTCAATTGAGTAATAAGTATAACCGAACCGAAATCTCTGGCATATTTCAGCTAGCCATACATCAAATTTTGCAATCCATTTAATTAAACAATTTAGTAAAGCAACTAAAAATTAACCAATAAATTCTCACATTATTTCAAGCCCTCTGGATGAATTCTAATTTCCGGAGAACTCTTGTCACTAATCACGGCAAGGTAGAGTTGCAAATAAGCACAACATCGGCACTTACTCTCCTTTTATCCTTCTCATAAACGTAAAAAAGACGACTATAAATTCCACCACATAAAATTTTATTTTACACACAGAAACACGACCTTCCACCGTCCTTCTCTTAAAACGTAACGTACGCTTTTAAATAATTTCTATATTATCGAGTGTAAAATTGTTTAACATGAGTCAGATTGATAGTATTATTGCATAGTTTTTACAGTACTTAAATTAAACCTATTTTACATTGTTTTCCTATTCCCAATTACACTAAAAAACTATCAACAAAAATATAAACCCCTTTTCCTTCCTCTCAGCAATCAAAATTCATCATCCCTCCTTCACTGCACTACCTACACTGATCTACTCACGTTGAAACAGCTGCATTTGCATTTACACGTAATACCTTTCATGTATAAAAAGCCATAAAGATTACGCTCGCTGAGTCAGTAAATAAAAACAAACCATTTAGTTCATTAGTAAATTCCTACCAATTGCAATCTAAGCATGTATTCAGGTGTATTGAATTTGGTCCAGATTATGATAGCTTACGTGACATGACTGACATTAATAGGTATTCAGTAATTTCACAACATGCATTAAAAATTAGATGAATGATTTACAATGCTACGTTTGACTATGACGTTTGGCTATGCTTGTTTGGTTAGTCATCAAGTAAATTGGATGGAGGCAAGATTTAAAAACAGGTATAGTCTTGAAAGCTGACAAGTAATAGCAAAAGTTTGAAGTTGAAAGTTGCAAAAAAGGTAGAAGGGAGCTGTGCATATATCACTGTACTTGTTTTGCGGAAGGAAAAAGCACTGCACTGGGCACACGTATTGTCAGATCATCATCTGCTGAGATTGAATTTCAATGAGACTACCAACCAGACTAGATCTTAGACCAGCCAGCAGCGAATTGTTGTCCATCAGCTTTAAAGTCACATCATATCAGCAGCATTCCCATTTGTTGGAGAGTGAATGTCGAAATCATCATCATATGGTCGGTTGTCGCAAGAGGTTGAATTCCAATTTAATTGATCAAGAATCAAGAGCCAGGGAGAGTGTACTTTAATTTCTTACCAGATTACTGTAATTATCTGTTCAAAAGGAGGAGATGGTAAATATGCCATAGCTGTTTCCTTTCCATGTGTAATTTTTGTGGAAAAGTTTACAAAGTGATTAGAAATATGGGCCATGTACTTTGATCTGATTCATTAAGTTTGAAGGTCCTCACTCACGTGTGTAATTTAAGTTTTTATGGTTATTCCTTGAAATATGGAACACTTGAAGTGTGTATGAAACATGAAATGTGCTTTTAGTAAAACGAACAGAAAAAAGGGTTCCGTGATCGTGTAGAAGGCGATAGGTACTGGTGTAGCACTGTGAAATCACTGAAAAATTAAGAGAAAAGAGGAGCTAGGAAGCATAACAACAAACGGTAGGTCCAAATTGATAGAAGGAAAAAATATGTGCAGAGAAATAAACAATCTTGAATGAAATTATGGTTGTCAATTTGGTTCGATGAACTAACTAGCTAATTAACTGTTATTTTGGATTTGTCTTTAGAACAAGCTGAGGCCAACTTGATGTTGGTGAAGTAAGGAACTAAAGGATTTATCCAACATGTCGTCTGTGGATCCTGAGGAGTTGGTTGAGAGTGTGTCACTCTACTTACCTCGTCCAGTTCTTTTGCATGGATATATTTGGCCTTTTGTATTTCTTTATGGAGTGTGGGGAGTTGTTTGGAATGCATGGCTTGATCCCGAATCGTCGTTTGAAGCTGGAATGATTGGCCTCGCAGCCATTCTTGTAGTCCAAACTCTAGTCTATCTATTTTGCCATTGGTCAGTCCATGTTTGCGCGTATTTAACTTGTTCCAATGTAAGTTGAATCAATCATCTTTTTAAAACTTCGTTAAATGAAAAGGTTCCAATTCCAAAAGATAGAAAGACTTCAGTTTTAACTAATCATTGTCTATCATTTCTTTGAATGTTCGTAGGTAACGGATCCTCTGAAGGCTAAGCTGGCCAAAGTCACGCCTACTCCTACAAATGGTTCCGCTGAATTGGTTAAACTTCATAGGTCCAAGGTATTTGTCTGCTTTATCATTTATGTAGTTTTTGAGAAAAGTAAAAAAGTTGGCAGAATATATATTTCCTGGTGTTTACAATGAATTTTTAGGAGGACGACAAGTGGATTATTTGGATAGTATTTCAGGAGATCAAGTACCAGTGGGATTTCGATTCGAAATCATTCCAATGCATTTCATTTCCAGTCCGTCATATGATGAAAACATACTTAAACCACAAAGGCTATTCGGATGAACCTGAGATCACCAGCAGCAGCAGAAAGTTCGGAGGAAATAGGTAAGCTATGAGGGTTCTTATTGCATTGCTTATATTATGTTCCTATCTGTTACCTCCACTTTGTAAATTAACCGAGTGAACAAACTATGTTTTATTTTTGTAGAACTAACATGCGGATACCCACATTTCAAGAACTATTCACAGAACGTGCTACTGCTCCGTTTTTTGTCTTTCAGGTAAGTTTTTAGAAACATTTTCATGAGAAGAAATGATTTCGCGTTGTAGTTGCCCTTTTCCTGATCTAACAAATTATGTTTAACTTTGCAGGTCTTTTGTGTGCTTCTGTGGTGTCTAGATGAATATTGGATGTATTCTGTGTTTACGCTCTTTATGCTAGTGGTATTTGAATGTACTTTAGTGCAACAACAGTTGAGAAACATGTCGGAAATTCGAAATATGGGTAACAAGCCGTACAGTGTTCATGTGTACCGATCGCGGAAGTGGCGTCCAGTGAATTCCGATGAACTGCTGCCCGGTGATATTGTGTCAGTTGGTCGTTCACAAGCTGATGAACTTATACCTTGTGATATGCTCCTACTTCGTGGGCCATGCATAGTGGATGAAAGTATGTTGACTGGAGAATCAGTTCCACAAATGAAGGAACCAATTGAGTCTGAATATCCGGATGCAAACACTGGAGAAGATAGGCCTTTGGATTTGGACACAGATGGAAAACTCCGAGTTTTATATGGTGGCACTCGTGTTGTTCAGCATACCCCGCCTTCCAAATCATCAACGGCACTTCGGGCACCTGACAATGGTTGCGTTTGTTATGTATTGAGAACCGGATTTTCAACCTCTCAGGGAAAGCTTCTTCGCACAATCATGTATGGAGTGAAAAGGGTTACTGCAAACAATCTGGAAACCTTTGCTTTTATTATGTTCCTTCTGATATTTGCTGTTGCTGCGGCTGGCTACGTGTGGGTTAAAGGTGAGTGCTCAATAATTTACAAATCTTTGTCGGAATTATTCATTGAGTAGATCTCAGAGTGCTAATTGTTTTTTGTATTTGTATTTCCAGGAACTGCTGACCCTGACAGAAACCGATACAAATTGTTCTTGGAATGTACCCTGATTTTGACTTCTGTTGTTCCTCCCGAGCTACCGATTGAGCTAAGTTTAGCTGTCAATTCGTCTGTTTTATCATTAACTAAACTTGGTGTGTTCTGCACGGAACCATTCCGGATTCCTTTCGCCGGAAAAGTTGAAATCGCATGTTTTGACAAAACTGGCACATTAACATCAGACAATCTTGTAATTGAGGGAGTAGCTGTCAAAGGTGGAAATAGCCGACCGGAACAGTTATCAGCATTATCCAACGATGCGGTACAAACTTTAGCTACATGTCATGCCCTCGTAACTCTCGAGGATGGCACTGTAGTTGGAGATCCATTGGAAAAGGTTACACTTAAATGGATAGACTGGGATCTTAATAAAGACGTGGTTGTTCCTAAGAAAACATCAAACAATCCTGGACTAAAGGGGGTTAAAATTTTTCACCGTTTCCACTTCAGTTCTGCACTTAAGAGAATGTCTGTTGTAGCTGGCTACGCGGATGGTTTGCAAACTGAATATTTTGCAGCAGTTAAGGGTGCTCCTGAGGTCATGAAATCTATGGTATGTTTTAATTCATGTCATGAGCAATTACTTTAAAGCTTATTCTTCCAAGTTTACGAAATTTATTAATTTGTTTTTTTTTACTGTAGTTTGCCGTTCTACCATCTAATTACGATGATACTTTTCTGTCATTTACGAGAAGGGGAGCTCGAGTACTGGCCTTAGGAAATAAAAGACTTGGAAAGTTGAGCAGTCAAGATATAAGACAACTTAGTCGGGAAGAAATTGAATCCGAGTTAACTTTTCAAGGGTTCATTATAGTATCGTGTCCATTGAAGGCTGACTCCAAGGCGGTTATTCATGAAATCATGAATTCTTCACACAAAGTAGTAATGATTACTGGAGACAATCCACTAACAGCGTGTCACGTAGCTAAACAGTTAAAAATGGCTGCAAAAGAATATATCCTTATATTTAACCCGGAAACATTTAATTGGGAATCAATTGATTCATCAGTCCAGCATCCATTTGACACTTCTGACGACAAGCAGCTGGTGGCCAATTACGATCTTTGTATTACAGGTAAACAGATTTGAAACAAGTCGTATTTTGTTTTTTGTCAAAGAACTGCTGTTACTGATTTTATTGAATATGAAATTATAGGTGACGGGCTCACTCGATTGATGATGTATCAAGAAAAGGATTTAGTAAGCAGGCTTACCAGAATCCTTCCCCATGTTGTTGTTTACGCGAGAATGGCTCCAAAACAGAAAGAATGGGTTATAAATGCGATAAAAACCCGTGGCTACATTACACTGATGTGTGGTGATGGAACAAATGATGTAGGTGCGTTGAAACATGCTCACGTTGGAGTAGCAATATTGCCACATTGTCCTGAGTGGGTGGAGAAAAAACAAAAATTGTTGGCTGAATTGGCTGAGCGAAGACAAGGAAAGGAAGCAAAGGAGCAGGGTAATGGTGCTGGAGATGCAAGAAGTACTGTTCCAGCAGGAAGGGTAACACAAAGATCTGTTAGTGGTGCTGGTAGTCGGGGCAGTAGCAGAAGGACGGGCCCTTCTTTAAGTCAAGGACCTCGTGCGGATGCCGGAAGTGGTATGGAACGGCAGTTGGCAAAGTTGATGAAGGAACTGGAGGAAGAGGAAAGAGCACAAATTGTTAAATTAGGGGATGCGTCAATTGCAGCGCCTTTCTCGTCAAAAATGTCGTCCATTGAATGCAGTAAGTTTAGATATATATTATTTAAAAAATATATCTGCATTTAATTCGTAATACGAGTTGCAAGTCTGATAAATCTAATATCTTTTTCTAGTTTGTCACGTAATTAAACAAGGACGATGCACCCTTGTAACTACTTTACAAATGTTCAAGATTTTAGCTTTAAATGCTTTGGTTCTCGCCTACAGTCAGTCAGTGCTTTACCTAGATGGAATAAAGTTAAGTGATTCTCAAGCAACGTTCCATGGATTACTGTTAGCTGCTTGCTTCTTTTTTATATCTCACTCAAAGGTAATTTATCTAACTTTAAAATGTTGTTAAAAATTACAAGTCCAGGTGTAACATTTTAGCTAATTTTTTAATTCTTATTTCTAGCCTCTGAAATCGTTATCCAAGAAGAGACCATTGCCAAATATATTTAACGCGTACACTCTTCTCACCGTTCTACTTCAGTTTTTTGTACACTTTGGTGTTATGTGTTATCTTGTGCAGAAGTCTATCGAATTTGCTCCTGAAGATCGGTAATTATAAAATATTTTAAAGTTAAATTAAGTCAAGCCAGTAGTTCTAGTTATTCGAACATTAGATTTGATGAACTTTTTGTTAATTTTCAGGCCGGAAAAAATAGATTTGGATAAGAAGTTTGAGCCAAATCTTCTTAACAGCACTGTCTACATAATATCTTTAGCCTTGCAAATCACCACATTTTTTGTGAACTATAGGGTAAGCTTTGATTAGTGTGTTAAAAGATTGAATTGATTAATTCATGTAACTGTGTTATGGTACTTTATGAGATAATCTTGAATATGTATCTGAATGTTTTAAACACAGGGCCATCCTTTCATGGAAAGTATTTCCGAAAATCGACCATTCTTTTATAGTATTGTTGTATCCTGCAGTGCGGTCGTGGCACTAGTAACTCGCTTTCTTCCTGATCTCTGCGAGCAGTTTGAAGTAGTTCCCATCCCTTACGAGGTAATTATTGAATCTTTGCTAAAAATCTAACCATGTTAATTTTCTTTTGAAAGTATTTCTATATTTTTAATGTATTTCGTTACAGCTTCAAAAGTCGATGTTAATTTGCTTCTTCGGGGACTTAAGTTTAGCCTACTTCTTGGATCGAATTTGCATGTGGCTATTTGGCGAGGGCCGTTTGCAAATTAAATGAAGCTAGTCGATGAAAATTTCCAGGTGGAAAATTGCAAGATTTTTGTCGTCAATTTCTATTAATCGTGATACTTGTTAGTTAAAAGGTCCATCACAATTGCTCATTGATTTGTTAACAGTTACTATATTATATTATTTGTGCTACTATTAAGCTTTTAATTCCATCTCATATTCAGATGTAAAAATATTGCCTGATCAAAAGAAACGAGGTGACAGAGTATTCGTAGAAATTTAAAAATCACAATTTCTTCATTTGATTAATAAATCAAATACTAATCGTTAATAGCCAGGCGCTACAAGTATTTGAGCATAGCACTCTTTTCACACTGCTGACGTCTCTATTCTCACACTAACCTATTTTAAATAAGCATTTACACAAAGCAGCGAATGGGAGGATTTTTTATAGAGAACTAATTTGTAATTTGTATTTAAGATAGACTCTGAAAATACTGGTTTTACTGTATTTCCGTGATAAAACCAGACAAAACAATGTCTCTAGACCTGTGGTGAACCTGTTGTGGTCATGTTTCATACACAAACGACAGGTAAAGGTGGTGATTCATTCATGACTTCATGTAAAGGTTAAAATGCACGTTGAAGAAAAATATTATCTAAGTCAATGGTGCTCGTTGTATATAATTGCTTCTTGTATATTCCAATGACAGTTAAAGGGAAGCCAATCTGGAGAATGATGATAAGGATAATGTAAATTAGACGCAGAATAAAAATATCATTGTTACTACTATATTTCACAAACAATTTAACTGAACTGTCAGTCATAATCTCAGGCTTTAAATATTTTTATAAACTGTTCTAGTTTGTTTTAACTGTAAAATGTGTTTACTAGTGGGCGTGTACGTGTATCATCATTGCTAAGAAGATGATGATGACATATTATCGCACTAACTATAGCTATGTATTATAGGTCCTTATAGTCCTGGCCACGTAGAAAAGAATTACGATTTTAAATATGTACATAGCATGCATGTATGTGATGTGACATTGGCACTACATAGTTATGATTTGATTTTTAGAAAGTTAAAATTAAAATTTGTCATTTGTTCTTTTGAATGATTACTTATGGGCGAAGGTAATTTATAAATAATGTACAGAAACTTAACATTAAATTATGTACCAAGTCATTATATTTGCATTAAAGCAGTGTTGTTACTGAAAAGAATAAAATAAGATGGTTGTGATAACTTATTTGTGAATCTGAGGAGCCATTTAAAGACTGAACAAAGAAAAACTACTCATTCTTTAACTTGTTTAGTAAATACTGGAATTTATTTTTCAACATTTTAAAGATAAAGATTACATCATACACACCGCGCCGACAACATTACATAATCATTAACACTCAAACACAACTTCCCCTCCACACATAAAAAGAATCGCTTGCGAAATCGAATTGAATAACTTTGCAGATCTCATTTAAAGCAAACTGTTAATCAGTTTTTACCTTTCAAACAAAACTCTTCTATCATTCTTATTCTAGACTTTTTAGGTTGTCGTCTTACAAAACTAGAAACGTCCTACACAATGCGTGGTTACAAGCAAAGTTTGAACTTGAATTTGTAACAATAGGTTGCAAGGTTCACAAACTATTGAGTAGCTACTACCGGCGAACAAACCAATCCTCTAACACATCCATATCATAACTCCCGAAATAATAATATTTGAATTGGATATTTTTTGAACAATAATATAATATAGTCGTATTCTTATATCTATAAGGTTCCAAGAACGTATTAGTCTGTTAAAATTTTAAAGCTATCTGAAATAATGTCGGCATCATCTAACGCTCCGTCAAACTTGTCACCTTTCATGTTTTCAGATGAATGATTTGTCTTTCCAGACTTCTGATTAGATTCACGTGCACTACTAATATTTTTTGGGAGAATGGATTCAATAGACTTAAGTACTAAAGACGGTAAATTATTTTTAACATTGTCCAAATCAATTTTATCGGAAAAGCAAAACACTAATCTATTCACCTCGTCTGGTACATCATAAAAACACATAAACTTAAAATGCTTCTGTATTTCTCGTAGATAATCAAGCCGCAATTCTTCATTGCGGCAAACTAAATTTAAAATTAAAATTGACTTTTTCGGATCCATCACATTTTTCATTTTTTCTAGTTCCAAGTCTTCCAAGAATTCCGGAGGAGGACAACTGAGCCCTTCCTTTTGGGATTTATTATCGACATCGATGAGAATTATATTGTACTTCTTCTCTGTAAAAGTTTAGGAATAAAAAGGGATTATAGTATGCACATTTTATTTTAAAACCCAAAGTTATGACATTTTCGTTTTGGGTTATTTCTTACTGGTGCTCTGGATAAACTTCAGTCCATCATCTACAACCACTTGAAGTCTATCGTCATTCTTAGGTAAGCCAAAGAAACCATTGGCCACCTTTACAATGTCCGGGTCAATCTCCACTGCAGTTAAGTTGAGCTGTATTTTAACGCATAAAAATGTTAAATATTTTGTATTGATACACGAAAAATATATGAGGTCTTAATATGTAATTTACTGACCATGGACATGAAGTTTATAAGGAATGAAGCAAGAAGTCCACCTCCGAGACCAATAAGCAAGCTGCTTATATTTCTAGGATTTTCTTGAGAACCGTCGAAAAAATGTTTGAGCATCCCAAAGCCAATTAACATTATACTATGATGCCGACATGAAAGAGTGTTTGTGAGTGGTAATTTGTACGATTTTTGCCTTTTCGTTGCTAAAAATTCAGAAGTAAGGTTAATGATTAAAGCATACATATATAAGTTTAATAGTCCGTATGCATAGCCAAATACGCAACGTAAATGTAGCCAAGGATTTTCTTATTCTTTTACCATTTTTTAACTCAACTTCAGATTGAATTACATTTGGACTATTGAGAAAAATCAGTCTTCGTAACAGCTTCCCCTCACACGTTACGTCTTCCACAAC
>JAQFXM010005991.1:0-13977 GCA_034693345.1 Entomobrya multifasciata | reverse complement strand
ACTCTTATCTTAATCGTGAAACAAGTACCATATAAGCTATGGGATCGGATGATACACTTGTCATGTATCAAAAACATTTACTTTTTTTAGCCGTTGTCACTATCACCTTTTGCAAATCTCTATTTTTCTGCTTATGTAACAAAAAATACATATTCGCTTAAAACCTGACATTGATAGATAGACACTTATGAATGAGTACCAATTTCTCGGGCATCTGTCTGTACATGAATACCTACTTGAAATTTTTGCATGTAAGTTAGGTATGTATAAATTTTTCGCATGGGAAAAACGTGGTGGCCATTTTTGTCCTTTCCTTTGACCTCTACATCGATTCGCCATACATTTTTATCTCCACCAACACTAATTTTATGTGCATAACGAATCATTCATGACTTTTTCAAGCTTTGTAGCATTTTTTTTCTTATCAGTTTTACATCCTTTTAATTATGCGTATTTCATCAATTAAACATTTGCAATTTATTTAGCAAACCACAAAAACTCAAAATGCCCGATCCCGATAGTCTCTTTACTAAAAATTGCGTACGTGTCTTCTGGCTTTGCAAAAATGGAGATTAATGAAATGAAATCATCCACGTGTCAATATGTATTTTTTCCGACCGAGAACTGCCATCTTAAACTTCACTTTAGTTTAAATCATGTTCAGCGAATGACAAAGAAAAAACAAGTAGTAACAGTAACATAAAGTTCATTCATATCAAATTACGTCTCGCATTTTTCTTTTTATTTGCTGCTTATCATCAGTCATCAGCACAAAGAAATGTGATGGAAAAAAGACGACAAAAAATGAAAGCTGCAAAAATGCTACTTAAAAAAGCATAAAATTTAGTAAACTATGTAATCCACTGAACAAACCTATTATTTTCTAGTGTAAAAACTCCAATAAACCATTATAATAAAAAATTATGGCCTTTCTTACATAAAAAGTATAGCAAAGTGAATTAGAGAGTTTTTTGGAAGAAGGTTTGTCTTTAATTTCACCTTTCACCCAATCCAACAAATCCACGCACATAGCATACCCATCCATAAAACATACAAATCCCATCTTCATCTCTCAATATATTTTTCTTTCTACTTCATCTGCGGAATTGGTTGCATTCCCAACTAACCCCAAAAAACCACTAACCATGCTTGTTTTCCAGAGATGATTATTCTAAATTCTCAACAAGTTTTCAAGCATTATTTTATGAAGATGCTCTTAGTTTTTAAGCATAGGTGTGTATTATTGGCTATGGCTGGCTCTACTCCAGCTGCACAATTTACTTTTTACGCTTTATACCAAGCTTGTCGTGTCAGTCGCTTCTGAACACTGGTTCGCTGTGGAGAGGCTGTGTAAGTTCGTTCACCAAATTGACATGACAGTGTAGTAGTAGTGCTCAAATCATCGTATTCACTTATCTGTCCTGTTATTTACGCTAATCCGTAGATTTTTAGAAAGGTAAGTAAGTTAGAGGCGTCTTCACATTTTACATGCTATTCAAATTGTACACACATGCGCTATATATGTACATATATACCGCAAACCGCAAAAGGGTAACATGTCACGTTACACCAAAAAAATACAAAAAAGGTTCACTGATCTGTGATAACCTTGGCTATAGAATAGACAATAAAAAAATTGACAAAGCTTTAATTTCAACACCAACACATTTAATTGTAGTTAATTTATAAGTAATTTATTTTGTAATTTCAGTGTGAAGATCAAGAGTACCTGTAAACGTGGAAGCAAGCTTAATTTGTGCCTGTGCCTTTTTTGTGCTGTGACTTGTGACTTGTAACGAGAGAATTTTTTAAAAATGACATCGCCAATGAAGAATTTACTGAAGGGAGTTGTCTCCAACGCACGCGCTTGTAAGTGTACTTAAAAATATATGTCAAGTGTATCCAGAAAAATTAAATACGCACAATCACATATTCACGTGTTGCGTAATTAATAGAGTTGACATTTCAACGAGAGATCAAATCATGTCATGGGCATAAATGATAGTGTGGTGTGTGCGTGAGTAAAATCTTTTCATTCAAAGATGTAGTCTGTCTGTCTTTTAAAAAATCTGTGATTTTCTTGACAGTCTTCCTTAGCCGGCGTATCTCTTGATCTCTGCCAAATGCCAATAAGCTTGATTTGGTGTTTGGTGGTCTGCCTTTTTAAAATGTGCAAGTTTTTATGCTGAGATTTTTTACATGGTTTTTTGTGCAGATTCGACTGGGAAACGGATCGAGGTCGCGAGACCCGTCGTGGAGCTTGATGGAGATGAAATGGTAAAGCAATTAAAAGCGAAAATTGAAGGAATTTTGATTAAACATTTCCTTTTCATTGACATTTATTTTAAGTAACTAATTGGCTGGTTGTTTTTATGTGTGCAGACAAGGATCATTTGGGAGAAGATCAAGGATAAGCTTATTTTCCCGTACCTGAAAGTAGAAGCTCTCTATTATGACCTTGGTCTTCCTCATCGTGACCAGACAGATGATCAAGTGACCTATGATGCAGCTGAGGCTATTCTCAAGCATAATGTGGGCATTAAGTGTGCCACGATTACGCCTGATGAAGCCCGTGTGGAAGGTGTGCACAAAAATATACCTATTTCTTAAAATAACTTTATAAAATGCTAAACAATCAACAATGAATGATTCGTTATTATAGAGTTCAAGTTGAAAAAGATGTGGCCTAGTCCAAACGGCACGATTAGGAACATTTTGGGAGGAACCGTCTTCCGTGAGCCTATTTTGTGCACAAACATTCCACGTCTTGTTCCTGGCTGGACTCAACCCATCGGTAATACAACTCATTCATATATTCAATCGATATGCATTTCATACAACATATTAACTAATATAATTCATTTTGTGAACTTAGTTATCGGGCGTCATGCATTTGGTGACCAGTACAAAGCAACGGACTTTGTAATCGAGAAACCGGGTAGGGTTGACATGATCTTCACTCCCAAAGATGGCAGTGAGCCCCGCAAAATGGAAGTGTTCACCTTCCAAGATCGCGGTGGAGTCGCAATGGGAATGTATAATACTGACGCCTCCATTGAATCCTTTGCTCATTCCAGCTTCCAAGTAAGTGTAGATTGAACCAATGGTCAGGTATTGTGCGAATTTAGTATTAACCAAGTTCTCTGTTAATTTTCTCAGATTGCCCTGCTAAAGAAGTGGCCTCTGTACATGTCCACGAAGAACACAATTCTGAAAAGATACGACGGTCGTTTTAAGGACATTTTCCAAGAAATTTATGACAAGCAGTACAAGGCGGACTTTGATAAGCAAGGGATCTGGTACGAACACAGACTCATTGATGATATGGTCGCACAAGCGTTGAAATCTAATGGAGGATTTGTGTGGGGTAAAAAAATACATGCATTTCCACTTACTCTTAAAACATTTCAGGTCAGGTAAAAAATTAAGAGAAAACTACTTACAAAATATTTTCCTTTTATTTTTTTAGCTTGTAAGAACTACGACGGTGATGTTCAAAGTGATATTGTCGCTCAAGGATATGGCTCTCTAGGTCTGATGACCTCCGTCCTTATCTGTCCTGATGGAAAAACCATCGAGTCAGAAGCCGCTCACGGGACTGTAACAAGGCATTACAGAATGCATCAAAAGGGCGAGTCCACATCTACCAATCCAATCGCTTCCATTTTCGCTTGGACTCAAGGGCTCATTCACAGAGCAAAGTTGGATAAGAACCCGGAACTTAAGAGGTACCCCATTAAAAATAGCAGATAGCCCATTCAATTAATCAATTATACCCATGTATTAAACATAAAATTGATTAACTTTTACTATCCAGATTCTCTGAACAATTGGAAGTAGCTTGTGTCGACTGTGTAGAAAACGGAAACATGACAAAGGACTTGGCTGGCTGTATTCACGGTCTCAAAAATGTCAAGGAAGGAATGTACTTAAACACAATGGACTTTTTAGATGCTATCAAGCAACAACTTGATAAAAACCTTGCTTCCGGCAAATAATGATAATTAGTAATTAAAAGTGGGATAAAGCTAATTTTTAAAAATTCTACTACAAAATTGTCAAAAAAAATTCCACCAACCTTGTTTCGTTCGTCGATTTTTGTTTTGTTTTGTTGACTTGACTTTCTGTCAAAATTTTCTGTGACTATTGCTATTCGTCTATTTAAAATGAGATCCATTTATTGAATTACAGTATTCATGTCAGATACCATTTAAGTTACATAGCCTGTATAATTATAATAATTAATTGCATACTTTATTGACTTTGTATGAAATTTTTTCACTATCCAAATCTGTTTAAAAAGGCATACCACTTTGATTTTGTTTTATACTTGGAAATTGTTACTATTGTGTTGTTATTGATTTTTTTAAAAGTATTGAATCCTCTTGTTTTGTACTTTCAGAGAAGAGTATTTATTTGTGAAAATGCTGTGTATTTAAGGTAGACTAGCAAAAAATAAAGATGTTTACGTTTCTCCGATCAGTTTACTTTGTTTCGTCACCCACGCCACATTTAATTTTCAGTAATTATGGACGATAACATTTTTAATGGCTCTAGTGCATTCATCTTTTATGCATTTTAAAATCTTCCCATCAAATTTGTCAAAATGGTTTGGATGATAATCGGAAAATGTTTTTTCTCCTGCTACGCCTCCTGGCGCCTTAATCGCGCCAAGCGAAAGCTTAACCGTATCAAATTAAACAACTACCGTAAATCCCAAGGCCTTCCTCCCATTTACACCCGATGTCAAAAGATTTCCCGTGGGTTTTCCAGATTATTTCGGCCATGCTGCATCCGTCTAAAAAGGACATTTTGTCCCTGCTGCTTAAAAGCCGATGAACGTTCCGCCCCCGCACGCAGAACCTTTCATGAAAAAATATGGGTGAATGGCACCCGAGAAAATCACATAGCAAAAACCTTCGGCGGCTTTATAATTGGCATACTACTCTCCATCCTACTTTGGAAATCCGCCCACGCAGATCCCATAGGAAAAATTTCAGCTAGTAACGAGGATGGGGGAAATATGCTCACAGGCCTTCTCCAAAAACAGAGGGAACCAACGCTGACCTCCAAAATAGTTGTAATTTTTTCAGGAATATGTCTAACATTAGCTTTAGCATTTTCCGAAGCAACTCGCTGCGTATTGGTTCTCGCCTTTACCCAATTTTTTACAAATAAGGGACGCGCAGCTCTTTTAGCGTACACGCTTATCTTAGCCTTATCCGGTCCCGCTGAGAATTCAACAACAAATATGGAAATTTTAACGGAGAGTCTAGCATGTGGTCAGGAACTTCTCAAGAATTCTATTTTGGATCTTTTCGCTTTCGTCAAGCAGCCGTTCAGTTCCTTTCAAAAGGCAATAGCTCACGTGATAAGTTCCCTTCAAGGTGTTTTCGGAAGGATGAGAGATGAGCTGGAAGTTGTCGTTGAAGCTGTAAAGGAAATTATAGAAACGATAAAAGATGTCTATCAATCTTTGAAAGATGTGGCAAGTGTTTGCGAAAACGAATTTGGGTCACCCTATGATCGCTGCATACAGTCTTTTGAGGAGGCAGAGGACGATTGTCGAGAAAAATTGGGGGATGTGATGGATTTCATGTGCGGCTCTGTTGACATTTTTAGCAGTGTTTGCAATTTTGCAAAGGTTGCGGATGCGATTATGTGTTGGTTCCCGGCGCTTATCAAGGAACATGTTTTTAATCCTGTTGTGGAACGTGAGAAAACTAAAAACAGAAATAATTTTTAAAAAAATATTCTAAACACATCGAAATAAAATGCTATAATTATTTCAAATAGATTTCAAAGCGTTTGCAAATGGATTTCGCAAATTTTTCGATGCTCGACTCAATGTAACGTATAAACTGGATCATCATTTTGAACGAGATAAAACATTTTCTCAAATATTTAGCTCGATGAAAGATGACATTTTGGGGAGATGTGATTGGATTTTTAAGTTTATTAATTGGGTGGACTTTACTTTAATGTTTCCTATTCTCTTTATCATTTTCAAGTGAGAGGAATAAAAAATGATAATTTGGAAAGACTTAAACACAATGAGTAGAGTAAAATATTTTTTGAATATTTTGCAGAGGATTATCGTACCGTTGGAGGTTTTTGAACAGTGACCGTTATGATAATTACTACTTGTCGGATTCATTGATTCAGATGGACATAAGAAGAATGGAAGTGGGCGGAGAAAGTATTTTTCCGTTGAGGAATAGAGAGAGAAATCTATTTGTTGAGGTAAAGCGTTCAAAAGATTTCTGACCCACTACTGTTATTAATATTGAGTGTAGATTACTCACTTTGGTAGTTGTCATTGTTAACCAAAACTTGTAGACGTTTTCGTGGCGAATGGTAAACGAAGAGCGGAAACAAAGAAGATTAGCCATTGTCTTTGTCACCATTGCTTCAATCCAAATTTTGTCATACGTCTTCATAGACTATTTACTCTATAAATTTATGGAGTGGATTCGTTTAAATGCTTCAGTCGAGTACAAAAAATGGCAAGGTCAGTTTATGTATAGACTTTCTTACAAAAAAAACTGATTAAAATAAAAAATTTATTTGATGTGAGTACTGGTACAGCTTCTGTAATTTTAATTTTTAACAGACCCTTTAATGGGCATGCAGGCAACTGTGGAAGGAACAGGTTTCTTAGCTTCCATGTACCGCAGCATTTTAGAAAACTTCAATCCAGTTAACTTTGTCCTTCCTTCACTGGACACCAGAGAATGTCTTCCAGTCGCTAATAAACCGAATTATCATACATATTTTTGGATTGGTATGCACTTTTTAAAATCAAGCTGTCATGCAATTCATTAACTTGTTAAATGACTTATATTTTCATATTTAGTTTTCCTATTGCTTGTCTGTCTCCTCTTGGCTCTTTTCGAACCTTATGGTCTGCGCATCAGACACCTAATCTGCGGCTGGGTATATCCTCATCGAGTTGCTCAGCGTGAAAGATGGCTTTACGTCCACATCCTAACCACTCGAGACTCCTTCATTTCCTTCGCCAAGAAAACCATCCGAGCTAAAATCGGATTCGGGAGAAAGGCAAAAAATGGTCACATTTCCAAAAAGATTTTCCGAGTATCCTGCAAAGAAAGATTGGTTCACAGATGCCCCATCCTCTCCAAATTTATTGGAGACCCAACTACCGCAAAATGCTTTATTTGTGGTTCCACAGGACATCACGATGACCGAGAAAACTTCATAGATTGTATGGAATGCGGTACCCTCTACTGTAAGGAATGTCTTCAAGACCTGAATGACCAATGTGTCATTTGCAGCAATGCTCTGGACTCTGATATGAGTGACGTGGATGAGGATAGCTCAGCGACAGAAGATGACTTGAAGCCATATCGTCGTAATGACGAGGAACAGGCATTGCTTCGGAGGAGACGTTAAAAAATTAACTTCATTTTTTATAAACAATTTAAATTTTATTTCATTTCATTGTTTTTTTTTTTGTTACAAATTTTAAAAATAAATCGCTTGCGTATTTTTAATTTTCATAAATACTTATTTGAGTAGTCCCCACTGCGTCATAGGCTCAATAGCCCAAGCCCCCAACACTTTGAGCACCTTTACATCTCCATAAGCCAACATTAAATAATCCTTCAACACCTTTCCCCATTTTTTAGCTTGTTTAAAATTACCCATTTGCATATACGCCGCAATAATCCACAAACTACAATCTGCAACGCCATGGGGCAACATGCAACTTTTCATTAAAGCACAAGCCCTTTCCATTACTTTTGTCATTTTATGGAACTCCCCAATCCCAAAATACTTCAGTCCCAATTTTTGTAAAGGATCGTGTAAACTTGCATTATACATTCCATGTTTTGGCTGAATCTTCTCCAATTTCCCAATAATTTGCTCCAGTAGCAAAATGGATGCGTCCACTTTTTTCCTATACTCTTCCTGACTACCTTGGTTGGGATCCAACTGAGCAAACTTGACTTCCTGATTATTCGCCAATATTTTTAATCTTTCCTTATCCTCCTGAAAGGACTGGGGTAAGGCACGGTCCAACTCGCACAAAACGCATGAGCAAATAAAGCCCAGTCTTTTGGTCAACACTTCATTTCTCGCTTTGAAAGAAAACGCAGGACTAACATAAGAAACAATCAGTTCTTCTCCTTTCTTGACAGGTCGATAGGTCCGGAAAAATATAAAGTCACCAAATATTTTCCAAGTGCAGTTGCCCCCAATACACTGGTGATTCACGTAAGCAGGAAATATCCATAATCCCACAGATTTTTCAACTTCCGGATAGGAATCCCCTGCATTAGCGAATGTATTCGTGCGACATATTCCATAAATCCTCGCCATGTCCAGAGGATGATACTGAGGTCCAGAATCGCCAATTGCCGGCAAGGGGTCCAAGTGACCAAGGTCATTTCCTAAAATACCCCAAAAATCAATTACACACCACCCGCACCCCCAATTAAATCTCAATTAAGTTAATTTCTACTTAATTACCGGCATGCAGCTGATAAAACTCCTGTCTCTTCTCCTTACTCCTCTCAAGCTTATCATAAATCTTCCTCGCCAGTAAATTAAGCGTTGTATCATCCTCCACCTTAAAATGTCCCTCCCTCAACGCCTCCCCACTTTCCTGACTAATCCCCTCCCCCGGATTACTCCCCTTTCCCAAAAATATTATCTCAAAAGCCCTACAAGCTAAAATCAACTTCCCCGCTGGTAAATCCTGCACTGCCACCAATCCCCTCCCTTTACCCTCCACATTGACCACTTTCACAGCACCAATATAATCCACCCAGTCTTCCGGCGCGGGTTCATAGTGCTTCTCCATAATTTGGGAGACATCAAAATAGTCCCCCGTTTCACTTTGATGCTTCATCCTCTTCAGTCTTTCAATCAAATTAACCAATTCCTTTGAATGCTCCAATTTATCTCCCTTTGAAATCCCTTTTGTTGCATTAGTCAAAAAATTTATGGCATTTTGATACTGTCTCAGTCCAGCAAGTGCTTTAGCATGTCTTATGATCCCTTTAATATGACCCGGTGAACAATCCAAAAGATGTCGAGTGTCTTGCAAAGCTGCCGAGTAGTTTTGAATGGAAAGATATGCCAGTGCTCGATTGCTCAACAGATCAAGAAACACTGAAGATGAAGAAAAAGAATGCACAAATTTGCTCACGTTCCTCTTCTCTTTTTTCTGCTTAGTTCTTGGCCCATTCTCAACAGTGCCGCCGCTATCACAATGATCTTCACTTGGATCCGCCTCCACCTCCACAACCGTCGCCGGTGCTAAGGAATCCTTTATGAAATGCTGTAAACCTTGTGTATAGTCTGAGATGGCAGAGGAGAACCGCTTGTAAATAAAATGTTTATTGCCTTGTGAAAGAAAGGATTGAGGATCATCATTATCATTATTCTCTTCTGATTCATTCATCCTGGCTATAAGAAAGACAAGAGCTGGGGAAAAAATTTAAATGAGCTGAACAACTTGAGCTTTTTTTATTTTCGATCTCCTCCTCACGTGCTTTTTTTGCTTTTTAACGTCTCGCGTCTTCCTACACACTCGTCTTAGTCGTCTTAGTCGTCTTCACTCCTATTCTCTTGATCCAAAGGATTTATGATGTGATCGAGCTGTGAACAAAATAAAACAGCTATTCTTACTTTCCAAAAGTTGGCATGCTTTAAATTTTTGTTGGAAACCTTTTCCAAAATGATTATTTTTATTCCAGTTTATGAAATTCGAAACCTTTCCACCTTCAATCCATCCATCCTGTCCACTTACTTTATTTATTTAAGCCCACAACTTTTTTTTTACATGAGAGAATCCAAACTGTCTACAAACCATTTACTTTTTACGACCCTCTCTTCCAAAACACTCGACTCCTCTTTGCACAAAAAACATGTAATATTTACGATTACTCCACAAACTTAACTCATCATCGACAAACGGCAAGTTTCAAACATTTTTTCAATGTAACTTTTTATGTTTTTTATCAAATTACAAAATCATATTTCTTGTAAGACATCAAATTATGCTCGTTTTACAAACACGCTTTTCATTCAACCACAATCATAAAAACTATAAACTAACAAGATAAGTTTATTTTTTTATTTGAAGAAAAAATATAATGTTTATGTAAAAATAAGTAGGTATTTTTCATAACAAATCGCTCATCATTTTTATTTTTTTTGGAAAAAAGAAGAGTTTTTTTCTTTAACACGACACGACCAATGTCAACTATTACACTTCTTTCATTTTTGTCAATATCCAAAAATTTTACGACAAAGTTGAAGTTGTAAAACAAGCCTATTTACTTCATTTAATCTGATTCTTCATCAAGTTTTATTACGTATTTTAATCTAAATGTAGCCAGATCCAAGAAATAGGGAAGATCTCTCTTGCTAATTGGCAAACTGTTCTTTTTAGTATTTTCCTGACTTGAGACTTGACTCTCTTGACAGTAAAGCGTGTGAAGTAGATTTGGAATGTGGTGTTTCCACTTGACTTGATTTTTTGATTTCCGAAAGCAGATGCTCTCAACTTCCAACTTCCACCACCACCAACCTTCTAACTTGGCTACTTAATTTATTCACATTTCCCAATTTTTCAGCAGAATAAAAAGTGAAAACTAACCTGTCTTCACAGATTCCACATGATGATGTCTAATGTGCGTTTGTGATTGTGATGATGATAATTGATCACGAGATCAACCTGTTAACATTTAAAAAAATATACAGATGCTGCTTATATGGTTTTTTTTGCAGTTGGTTTTACGATTATTATTGGGCTTCTGCCTCTACTAATTCCAAGATGATGATCACGATGACGGTTTTGTTGAGATGAAAAAGTGGTGTTGAGTAAAAAAGGAAAAGTGTTTTTTTTACCGAAATGATATTTTTTTGGCAGAAGGATGATCGCAATCCCAATGATCAAGTGCAAGTGTCTTTTGAGCTTTCACACAAAATTTTCAATTCATTTTACACTTTCTCCCTTGTTGACATTTTAGATCAAAACAAAAACACTGCAATTTTTTATAGTCCAATTTTTATAACATGCCATAATAATGATATAGTTTTTAAAAAAAAATTGGAAGCACAACTAAAAAAATTTATATTCCAGTTTTTTTGTTTACGATCAGATCACAAGCTTTAATCAGAGTGAAATGATGGGCTGAAAAAGCTGCTAAACCGGAAGGAAATGAACAAGTGAAGTGAGTGGTGCAAGAACACAACCTACATTGCATTGTTGGCTAATTAACAAACTTGTGTGAAATTTTTTGGCTTGGATTCAGTCAACGAGCTATATATTTTTTCTTTCTTTAAAGCAGTTTAGATAATAGGATAGGGGCACAATGAGAGCAGAAAAAAAGTATCAAGTGGGCTGAAAAATATTGTATCTTTTTTTTGAGCTGAGCTGAGCTGTGAGAGAGCTATATTTATTGCAAGAGGAAAGCTCAGAGAAGACAAAAGAGTTGGACCATCTCATCATAGTCATCATCATCGTACATAACCTTTTTTATTTATGTCTTTTTCTTTAGAGGAGAACAAGTCGTTTCTCTAACCGTCTCTTTTAGATATTTTTCTTGGGATCTTGTCTTGCATTCGATATACTCATTGAAATAAATGAGTTAGAGTGAGTCATTGTCACCGTGAAAGAAAAAAGTACTGGGCCAATATTTTTTTATGTAATTTTCCCACATAACATTATAATTATACCGCTAAGTAGTAAAAATGGGATATAAGCTATCTATTTCGATAGAGTTGTTCTTACAAAAATGTCAGTTAAAAAAGCAGACATGCAAAATATTACATGCCTTCACCTGAAAAAATCTTTCCCAAATTGCCCCAGGCTAACCTTTGGGAAAAATTAAATGAAGTTAAAATTTGCAGGTCCTACGCCTGGCCGGACCCTTAAAATAAGTACCTGTTTTACACGTAATCTTTTTATTGAAATCCGGTCAATTTGGAAGATTTTTCAGAAGATAAAAAAACCGGCATGGTGAGCGAACGGGGAAACGGTGCATATTTTTGGAGTGCCTAAAAATATAATATGCCTCTTTGTCTCCGACGACAACACAAATGAGAAGATGCATCATGTCGTTTTCAAACGACTTGGAAATATTTCCTAAAGCTGTGATCACTGTCTTGTTGGCTGTGGTAATCCTTCAAGATGAGGAGATCAAAAAAGAAAAAAGAATGAGCATTTTTTTAGAAGATGGGGTGGGGAGAGAGAGGATCTCACTATCTGCATGTTTTTTTGAAAGAGACAAGGGAAGGAGGCAAGGAGTTATATATTATGATTTTTTTCCAATGCTCACTATTATTTTCGACGTGACTTTTTGAAAAAAGACGTTTGGAATTCTTTATACTTTTTTATATTTCCCATCGCTATAGTCATAGTCTTCCAATAAAGTGAAGTAATAAGCAAGTAGGTTGTCTTAAGAACTTTTTCCTTGCTTGCGTGAATTTGAATGCAAGGTAAAAATGGAAACAAGATACAGCGATGCAAAAAGGCAACGACGATGTTACGGTGATAAGCAATATTTCTCTGTTAGTTTTTTATTTCAAAGCTTATCGTGTTACCGATCTTCAGTTATTTTCAATTTCACATTGTAATGCTGTTACAGTGTAAATCGTTATTGCAATTGGATTAGTTTTACTGTTGAAAATTTTGTGGAATTTGGTGCACTTTTTTTGCGTAGGACTAGTTGTATTGCTTGTCGGTCTGATTTGATAAGAGAAAAAATGGGATTTGGAAATGCTAGAAATATCGATGAGTTTCGCTTGCAGCAAGTCAATAGTGGTTTGCTAGTTTGGTCTCTTCTTAATTATTGGCAAACTAGATGATATTGATATTGCATTGAAGAAATTGAAGTAAAATAGTTTTAAAAAATGTAAAAAGGGAAATTAGTTACTTTTGACGCTGTAAATATTATTTTCATACGGTAAGCGATTTAGTTGGTAAAGCAGATCTTAGTCTGCCGGACTTGGGATAAATTGTTTACCGAATCACCAGAGAAAATACAGAATTTCACTGAAAATTTCTTATAAACCCAAAATTAATACACTTCATAGTTACTTTACTATTGCCATTACAACGGTATTTCAGCTGGAAATGTAACCTATCATATTTTTATTTTAAAGTTGAGACAAAAAAATTGGCACCTTATCCACTCGTTATATATTTTCCTTGACATCATGTATAAAAATGAATGATTTGAAGTAGGCGTTTGTATGACATGGCAATTTGAAAAATTACTTTGTTCTCATTGACTATTTATTAGAGTATCGCTCGTGGTATGTATGTAAGTGTATCGCTTGAGTCGTGTATTGAGTTCAGAGAAGCGAGAAGACAACATTCATGAAATGAAAGATCATTTTTGTTTTTATCGCTTCTCTTGTGTCGGTTTCATTTTTATGATGGGAAAATGAGTACTAATGAATGTTATACTGAATACTTATATTTCTATTTTAACATCCAATGAGAGAGAGAGAGAGAGATTTACATAAATGATAAATGACAGGAAAAAAGGGTTAGGTATGGGGTAATATGTACATTAGCTGTTCTTAAACTGTGCAAACCAAATGACAAAACCTGCAAAGAATATTTGACTGTTCATTCCTTCGCCTAAGATGTATTTTAATTTTTAATGTCAAAGATATAAATAGGCACAAAGAGAGGATTATGATTGTACCGTGTGCTTCTATTACATAAATAGAAATACAATTAAAAATAAACCCTGGTAGACGGTTTAAGTTAGATACTCGATGAGGACTTGTTACAATAAAGAAAACAATTGTTAGATTTGAAACTGAACGCCAGATTCAAATTCTTTGCCTTAAAATACCCCCATGTACATAATTTCATTGCTCTAACTGCTCGTTTTTACGATTCGGGGTTGACCCCATTCAGAAGGGCGGGTCAAAGTTAATCTTGGTACCCCATGTTAAAGCTTGGTACCATAGCATCTCAATGCAAAA
>JAQFXM010005990.1:0-13977 GCA_034693345.1 Entomobrya multifasciata | reverse complement strand
TCATTCAACCAACTCCATTCCTTTCCTAACCTTAAACAATGCTTGACGGAAAAATACTGACCTACTTCTTCATACAAACCTAACAATAGGATGAGCGTAAAAAAGATAATTTAAATAATATTTAAAATGGACAAAATACTACAATGGAAGAGTTAAAGCACTTCAACAACTATTCATGACGACACTATTCGTCCCACTGTCTTTCGTATCAATTTTCACAATCAAAATTAATGAAACGCATTATCTGATTGAAGAATGGCTGGAAATCGATTTAGCATGGGACTGGAGATATGCCAAATTACTGTTTGGTCTAACTTGGGGTGCTAGTAATGCGGCAAGCGTAGTTTTCTTTGGTCTGGCGCTACCTTGGATGTACATTTTTCCATTAATCGAAAACCTTAAATTACTTAAACCTACTACAGTTTTTAAAGGTCGCCAATTTGGTACTCTAAGCGAGCAAACTAGTATATTCGTGAAAACACAAGGTTTGGGGATAATATCAGAAGTCGAATACATGCAAATTATTCGTACAGAAGGTGTTATGTCTCGATTATTTTCTGGAATTTATAAATCCTTCATGATAAGTCTACATCATATGTGCTTATTGACTGTTCTCGTAATATCTTCATTTATTGTTATAAGAAAAGGAGATGAACTTGTACACGAAGGTATACTTGTTGTGACGCTTATGGTAAGCTGTATTGCTATGCCACTGATGGTTGAATACCAAGAAAGTCTAAGGACTGGGCAGCTTGCTGAGTGTTCGAAATTGCTTCTTAAAACAATCACAAAAATTACCAACAGAAAATCTGTTCTGGATAAGTTTGCCGTCAGCTGTGAGGTACTTAGGTTACATGTAGGTTATCCGTTTTATAATATTAATAGAAATACGTTCTTGCTATTCATGCACGAAGCTGCGAACAGTCTTTTTAATATGCTTACTGTGTAGAAAGTACGCCCGTTTATGCAATTCACCTTAAAACACAACAATAGTAAACAGGTTGTATTGTCCAAATAAAAAATAATTTATTATGTATAAATTGCAACATCACGACTGAAAGAATTGAAATGAAGTTAGTTTGCTATATACTATTATCAATCAAATTGTGGTGAATAGTCTAAGCCGTATAGTTTAAAAATTTTTAGTGTTAGGTTATAAAAATATAGCAATTTAATGTAAAAAGCAGTAACGTAACAAAATAGTTCTTAAAACCATTTTAAAATGTTAAGATTAAATATTATCAATGTTTTATGATTTGATGACAATTTTGAATTAATGCCAACTATGCAATAAATTAATCAGACTAATTTTAGGCAGATCACACTAAAATGTAAAATTGGAAAGGCGATGACGTACGAAATGTTATTTATTTATTCATTAAATAGATTGACACTAAAAAACGATATAAATAATCCTTAAACAAACAATACCACATTTATTTGATAATTCAAATTTTTTGACTTAAATTAGTTTGTTAGTAACATTGTTTGTTATTTTAGCAATGGTAAATTGAATTGTAATCAATCAATACGACACGCAATCATTTTGAAACAAATTAAATCGTTTCATTTTTAGAAAACAGTTTATCTAGTAATTAGTTTAAGTAATTTTATTTTCGAAATTGAAAATTATCTTGTTTCGTTGGACAATGAAAACATCTTGTAGATAATTACTTCAGTCAGAATATGAACAATGACAACAATTAAAACATTTAAGCTTACAAGTCAAATTATTGGTTAGAATCATTTAAATTAAAATAAATTATGCAAAAAGCTTATCGTATTATTTTCAGAGAATAATGGAAATGATAAAATTTGCAATTTTCGCATGAATATTAGTCATACTTACACAATAACAGATGGCTTTAAAATGTGCATGAATCAATATGTTAAAATATTTTCTGAAGACAAATATATTTTGATTGATTATTATCTTTGCATTAAAATTCGAACAATAAAAATTGTGTCCTGATGATGACTAACAGTTTGTAGTCGAAACGTTGACATAATAAAGATACCTTTTATATTAAACTATGTCCTCTAACATCGTTCAAAACCAAGAAAATAATAAAAATTCATGAAACCAAAATGTGCAGAAAAATAAAGCAGTGTATCTCATTATAAAAGCATGAAAACAGTCTTTATATTGATGAATGTACATGTAGGTAACTATATTTGTAGGTAACTTAATTTGGAAGTAAAGACAATCGTGTTCACACAAAATCTTATAAATCGTTTTTAATTGTTTCGCAATTACATTCATATTTAAAATATAAATCATACTTATATTCTCAGGTTAAACATATACTTTTTTCACCCAAAAAATGAAGAAATTATTTACGCTCGTAGGGTCTTGGTCAGCGTTCATGATGGCTAATGAGTAAAGAGGTGATGGACGTTCAAGCTTTGTTGAATTCTTATGGGGTCGTGCATAATATACTTTTCAAAGTTGCACTAGGGGTGAGCAAAGTTGGTTGGGAATTTATATTAGCATGTTTTAATCAAAATATGATTGTAATTTTTAAAAAAAATTACGTCATTCGTGTGGTAATCCTTTTCAGCTCGAGTGTAGATGCATTTTTATACAATAAACCATTTTGACTCATTCACTAGCATCAACGTGGACAGTAATTCTGAAAGCCAGTTAAAAAGGAGAAAAAATTCATTGGGGGGATAAGGGAATGTCTTTAGAACACATTACAAATATATTGTACCTTTATTCAGTATAAAATAAAACAAAAACAAAACATTTTTATTAAAACCGGTTGGTATTGAATGCAACTTTTGTGAAATAATAATAATATTTTTTCGGATACGCGGTTTGTGAAGGACCCCATAAAAGCCAAAAAATTCAGACAAGCAATAGTAAACCGGTTTCGATTGACGTCAGCATTATCATTTTTGTAATAAAATTTGTTACTATGCTTAGATTTTTTGTTGAAAATAGTCATAAAATTGTTGCTCTCCAATTTCTCACTTTCAGCTTGTCTATTCATTGTACATGACCATACGGAACGAAAGGAAATTCTCAAGTTTGTCCTTTTAAACTTGCTTAATTGTTGAAAAGGTAAGAATAATACTGAAGAAATTTTATTTATAACTTGTAAGATTGAAAGAATACAATTTTATGTTAATTTTTTGGCCTTTGCAAAATTTTACACTATACTGTAAATATTATACTGTAATAATAGTGTTTTTAATTTGATACATCTAGTACGGTATTACATACTAAAAATTCAGTTTACTATTTAAGATAATTAGCATATTTTTTGGTGTTATTAAATAACACTTTTGTCCAAAGTTGAAAGTTCACTGCTATTTGTTCGTCGTAAACTGTTTGGCGTTGCTGTAGTGTTACGTTTTTGTTATTCTTTTTCGACAGAGCTTGTACGAAGAATATATTTCTTATAAGTATGTATTCAGTCTTCAGCTGTTTTCATTTTAAGGGCGAGATATAATTGGTGTGCAAATTTTTCAATAGATATGAAAACACCAATATTTAGACTCTCTACCAGGACACAAAATCTATGAATTTGATCAGCCAACTATGCTGACAAGACGACAGAAGGATACGTTGGGTGGAGGAGACAAAATATGTAATCAAGATGACCTCTGAATTTCAGTGAATTATTTTCGTAATTTTTTTATTAATAAATAAGAAAGTTCTACCAGATTTTATAATTTAATGTAAAGTTTAGTAAATTAAGTGCAATATTTTTTGTTTCCAGGCTAGACCGTTTTTTTTGACGAACAGCTTTTTGCACGAAAAAAAGGTGAGATTTGATTCGGTTTCAAAAACTCATCAATACGTGACGAATTGTTTAGTAAAATGTACCAGTTAAAATAATGGGTTTGGATATAATAAAGCTTTATACGTTTCAATAATTACAATATAATGTACTTACTGTAATTTTATAAAAATGCTGGGTTCATGGTTGTCATGAACCAAAGTTGTCATGAATGTCATCTAGGTTCGATTAGACTTTGGTTCAATGGTTCTAATCGTTAGTTCGTAGTGTCCGTCCTGGAAAAAAATGTTGTTTGATACACAATTAGGCATCTGTTTCAAAGTGTCATTGTAAATTAATAATTTTTTTTTAACAAGAGCAAAAAAGTAGCTAGCTCATCTTTCCTATCGAAAACAATAAGGCTGTGTGGGAAAAATTTGTAGAAAATTAGCAATATAAATTCAGTTAAAACAAATGTTTTAGTAGATTAGCTAGCTGTGCATCAAATTACAATTTATCTAAATGATTATATTTAATTCATGTCTTAAAATACTTAATGGATAACTGGTAACTGTGTAACAAATTAAATTAGGAGATAATAGCATTAATTTGCTAGCTGAAGATTTCAATATAAAATATAATATGCTTTGTTCGTAGGTAATTATTTGTTGTTTCAATATTTTAATTTGAGTCAAAGTTGGGTAAATATTTGTTGAATTTCGATGCCAACAATGTTTTTTACCGTATGTAACTGCATTAATTTGAAACAAATTACAATTTTAAAGATTTTTCAAGTTATCATGTTTTGCTTTTTATTTGTACAAAACTGACGTGTACGGTAAATGATGACCTATAAGTATATAAGTCTATTAAAAATAGTTTATCACAAAACTTACAATATAATGTGTTTATTGTATAGTTTTCTGATTCACCATCCAACGATTTGGGTGTATGGATATTTTACTCTTTAGTTTTAAAACAGAATGTACTTATTGTAATTTCTTAGTATGTAAAACCGTTACTAAAATCAAACGGTGATACATTATTTTAGACGTTAAACGTCAGCCTATATTATTGTTTTTCTTTTTAAAAAAATTTAGCTTATTTTAGCAAAAGATTAATTTGTCAGTATTTTTTACTTTATGTATTTAAACAAAATAGATTAGAAAAACTTAATATGATAAGCTTAAAAAACAGACATAATATACTGAATATTTCAGCTTAACTTTTAAAATCTAAATTTGTTTTTATGGCATGTAAATATATGGTATATGTATATTTGTTTTAAATATATGGCATATAATGATTATCCGCGAAGTAGTCTTTCGGAACTAAAGCTTAAGTGCATTTCTATTTATAAAAAAGTATTTTTTTTAAAATTCGATATCAAAATAAATTGGCTTTGATACAGTATGTACTGATAGCTTTAAGAACACAAACAAACCAATTGTTATACCGTTCAAATTTTTACAAGTTTGCGTTTAAAGGAAGGTAAATATATGTATGTTTACTATAATAAAATAGTTAAAGGTATACAAAACTGGTTAAAGGTGCAATAGTGATATCTCATAATGTTCGAACTTTACCATAGAGAACTGTTTTGCAATATATTCATTGAAGACTAAATTGTTTGATAATTGTATGCTTTAGTTCTTCAATATTTAAAGCGAAAAGAAGATAAGTATGAAATAATGATTAGAGCAAAAACCTAACCGGATAAACTACGATAAAATGTATTTATAGTAGTATTTAATGTGACAAGATCATCCGAATAAATTATAGTTTTTCTGCAATTAGCCAAATTTCAATAAATATTTGTACTTTAATTAAAGTATTAACTTGGAATAAAACTGGTAAAATTATAAGTTTAAGTTTATGGCGACTTTTTTCTAAGTTTAACTATAAATATGCTTTAAAAACACCGAAAGTACGATAAATTCTTTATCAGGAAGGTAACGTTAAAATATGTATAAAAAATAAGTGATGATGACTCTAAAATCCGGAATTAGAATTAAAAACATGCGTATGTTAAGTTATTTAAATGTGCAATCATTTATTCACTGGTTGATGCGATGTTATAAACAATTCAGATAGTTTTTTTAAAAAGCATGTCAAAAATTCAACAAATCAGATTTTATTTTATTCCTTTTTACAAATAGTTACATTCTAAAACTTAAAAACAACTCATCTTTTAAAAATAAATTTTTAACTTTTTTGCATTCTATATTTTTTCGCTAATTTATGAGTATTGTACTTATGATAGTTCTAATACTTTTTTGTACTAAATCCCTTTTCACACAAATCACACTTGAAGGGCCTCTCATTCAATTGATGATTCCTATGAACCATTTCATGATGAGTTAGTTTCCTCTTTACACTGAACCCCTTTCCGCAATACATGCAACTGTACCTGTAAACCTTCACATCCTCTCACCGTCTCCTCCATCGCCTCCATGAGCCCTTATCATGTGCTTATCAAGTCCCTCCTTTCTCAAATACTCAATTCTACAGCCAATCACCGGACACTTGTACAAACTTGCCGGCACTACTGTTAGACCCCCGTCTTCCTGTTGACCTTTCTTAGTGGAACCTCGACCTCATCTTTGTGTTTTCTCAGCAGATGAATTCTCAAATTTACATTTTTCACAATCGCCCCACACAAATGGCAACTCACGTCAAATCTCTTAAATATCTTGGATTTCTCGTGGACAAATTTAATGTGCTGCTGTAAATTTGCTTTTGAGGCGAAGTCACCTCCGCAAATTTCACAAACGACGCGAGCTTGAGGTTCCTGTGGAGGAGGAGAAGCTTCTGCCTTCTTTTTTTTTAGTTTGGAAGCTTTTGGTGGTTTTGGAGGTTGCAGGTGGTGCTTGACATGGTGCTTGGAATATTTGTAATTGTGGTTAAGACAGATGAACAGTTGGGGTGAAGGCAGGAGTACTCTGAGATTGAGTGGGTGGCATGCATGTGGGCGAACACTTGGGAGTAGAAGCGGAACTTGACGGGGCAGTGGAGGCATTGATTGGTGAATTGGGAGGGGGGAACGGGAGGATGGTTGTTGCGAATTCTTTTGGGTTTCGAGGGGGTGACGCCAGGACTGATGTCTGGAGTGACCTTTAGATCTTCCCCAGATGATTTCGGTGATGTTGGGGGTATCCAGTCGTCATCTTGGTTATCTTGATGAGGAGAAAGGGCCGTTCCAGGGAGAAGGTCTTCAAAATTGTTGGCAGGTTCACCGACTTTAAATTTTAATTTGGCAGGTTCAGTTTTAATTTTTGGGGATGTCTCGGAGTTTTCCTGGTTAT
Organism: Entomobrya multifasciata; assembly: GCA_034693345.1. NCBI lineage: Eukaryota > Metazoa > Arthropoda > Collembola > Entomobryomorpha > Entomobryidae > Entomobrya > Entomobrya multifasciata. Next base: position 6,944 of record JAQFXM010005990.1, on the reverse strand, counting down.
TTTGAAGAGTTGAAGACGGAAGTTGATTGACTTTGAGAATGGGATCCTCTTCTTCACAGAGGTCATCATAGTTATCTGATAAAAGTAATCAAAATTTCATTATTAATTTAAATTGAATATTTTCAGAGTAAAACTGTTTAAATGACTTGAGTGATAAGTTAGCTTACAATTTTTCACAAATGTTCTCGTTTCCTTCCAAATCAACAGTTTGTTTGCCTCTGACGATGACCTTCCATTTCCATTATCATCGATGTCGATACCATCTGGTGGTGGAGTATTTGTAGAGGATTTGACCTTTCCCACAATTAACTTTTGATAACCTTTCAGTTTTCTTGTAATTTTCACAATTCGAAGGTGGAGATCCCATGCTTCTTGGATTAACTGGCTACAGTGATCATCACACAAACCTATCCAATTCTCTCTCTGGATTTCCACATTCCATCAGAAATTTGTTTAACCGATGATTAGGCACCTGCAGCAGGTTCCTCAGTACAAATATTACATTTAATTGCTGTGAAATCCCATTGGCATTTGCGGATTTTGTGTTAACAAGTTGACTGACAGAGGAACCACAAATTAAACACAAAAATTCATTTTCTTGATTACCCATTTGACTTGATAGCTCCTCCATTATTATCAATTAAACAATAATTAGTTAAATTAGCAATTTTCATTGAATAAGAGCAGTTGTTGAATTAATTAATTTGCAATTGAATTAAAGTTGTTTTCGTTTTTGCTGATTATGTGATGTGATGGATCTCATGAACAGCTGATCAGCTGACTTTTCTTGATGTTTACACAGCCGAGCTCTTTCACTTTGTTGACAAATACGATACACTAAAATATTTTTGAAGTTCAAAGTTCATTTGCACTGTTAAGTGACTTCTCTAAATTTAATCAAAAGTAATTCGTTATTTCGTTAAAATTTAAAAATGGATAAGAAATATTTAGTTTGTTTAATTTGCTGTGAAGAATTCAAAGGGAGTTGTGGGGGATGAGATTTGGGAAGGAAAGAGGAGAACGTTGAAAGTTTAAAACAGTTTTGTGAGGTGATTTTGGAGGTGGACAAAAATGACTTGGAGGGGAACGGCGGCGGTTTGACTTGTTTTCATGGAAATCAAGAAGAAGATGAGGAAAGTGGAAATCCTGTGAATAGTTTGGAAACCATTAAGTTTCTGAAGAATGAGGATGATAACGTGTCAATTTGTAGGGATTGTTTGGATTTAATTAAAAGTGTGACGGAGGCGAGGTTATCAACGAAGTGTGTGGAGGAAAGTGTGGAAAAACTGCAACTGCTACTTTTGAGGGAACTGAGGAGACTGCAAGGAAGACTGGAATTGTTTTGGGGAGAATTTAAGAAAATGGAGGAGACTTTAGCTAATGGGGATTTAAAATTAGTTGAAAATAATTTGGATGGAAGCTACTCTGAAATTAATGAAGGAGGGAAGAAGAAAAGGTTATCGAACAAGATAAGACATATTCATTTTGAAAGGAAATTGCAGATTTTTGGTTTTAGAGAGAAAATTTCCGAAGGTACATTAAATTTAGTGAAATAATTGACAGAATTTTTATCAAGCTTGATTTAAATTAACGTTTAATGAAATAGTATTCTAATTTGTATTTCTTTTCAGTTTTCAGTGATTTTCATCGATTTCGGTTGACAAGATTGGCTGCAGTTCGGTAAACCGAACTATCAAGACTGTGGCTCCTTCAAATAAAATGGTTGATGCTCAAGTTCAAGTGGAAATTATAAAGCAATCAGTTAAAACACTTATTGATAAGCGAGCTTATCATGTTGCCAAAGTCTCATCATCACCGCCGCTACCTACTTTTGACGAAACTGGTCGTGGTCATCGTAAAGGTGACGAAGAGGATAATTGTGGGGAAATGGACGATGGGCCAATGCACCTTGACAACTTTGACGACAATGATGATAACTTTAGTGAAGGTAATCAAGTGGAAATAAAGCCAACTGTTAAGCGATCATCGTTACGTCGTCGTCGTGATAAGAAAAAAGATAAGCAACCACCAGTTATCGATTCAGATGAGGAAGATAATTTAGAAAATTTCGAGAAAGATGACGACAGTGAGGATGAGCAATTTAAGCCGGAAGTGTGTAAATCCAACGATAAAGTTAAAAGGGAACCAGCTAATGAGAGAATACTTCGTCGTTCTCGAAAAAAGTCGAAGAAGAAGAATGACAAGGATAAGCCCCCAGAAGATAAGGAAGATGAAGATAAGTTCAGTGAAGATAACGACGATGGTGACGTTGAATACAACGCCGACGAAGAGGCAGGGAATGAGAGCATCTCTAATCGAGCGCAAATTAAAAAGTAAGTTAACTTTCTAAATATAATTATTCATGATAAATTGAAGTAATTGGTAGTTTTTAAATTTTAATGCTTAAATAAGTGTTAATTTTATTTTGCAGGCTATTACGAGAGTATGAATCCCATCTTCTCAAAATGTCACCATTTAAACGCAACCTTGTCAAGAGCGTCATTAAATGTCAATTTTATAATGAAAGTCTTCAGAAGAGAAAAGGTCCTGAAAATATAAATGTTTATCAACGTCACATGGTCCACTTATCTTACAATCTGGAAACCCAATTAATTAATCTCAAAGACATTCCAATTAAAATTTTATGCCAATCTGAGGAAGACGATGGAGATAATGGACTAGTTTGCATGAAATGCGACTTCAAGATTGCCGAATGCCCCAAAATAGAAACTTTAATGTATGACCATGTGTTATCCAAGCACCTGAACGCTTATCAATGTCCTCACTGTGAAAAGAAGCAGTTAAAAAGCTACGATAGGTATAGAACACACGTTTGGAATTGTCAGCGCGTGGGAATTAGAAAAGGGACTTGTGAAATTTGTGGTAAAAATTTGTGCAATCAGAGGGCCCTTCATAATCACAAGTGGCGAGTTCACTGGACTGAAGAGGAGAGAAAAGAGGCCCTGAATAAGGGCCTGGTGAAGGCCCACTCAGTAAAATCGAAAAAAGGTGCGGAAAAGAAGTTTCAATGTGAAATTTGTGGAAAGGGTTTTGCATTTCCGAGGATTTTAGTTGAACATGAGAAGATTCACAAGGAGAGGGATTCTAGAGAACAGATAATATGTCAAAAGTGTGGAAAATCCTTTTTAAATGCTGGTTATGTGTATCATTTAAAATATAGTGTGAGTTGTGGGGAGGATAACCCGAATGTGAAGAAGGAGACTTGTGGAATGTGTGGAAAGGGATTTAGTACGATGTATGCTTTGAGAAGACATGAAAGGGAGATGCATAAAGAGGGGGATCCACAGCGTTCGGGCTTGGTATTTACCACGTGGTAAATTTGATGGTAAATAATGGTAAATAACGCACTGGGAAATGAAGCTTTTAGTGGTAAATGGTAAATATGGGAAATTCATGTTTTTGCGTTGTTTCGTCTGTCTGCCTTGCTACCAAAAAAAGAAGCGGCAGGCTAACCAGAGAAATATGGCAGTGGGAAAATACAACAAGAACACTGTGCGGTGCTCAGTGGCAACGATTCATATTATGCACACTACGGGAATAACGATTTGGTATTCACTTCTGTGCTGTTAATGGTTGGTATGCCAATGCCAGAATTGCTTAAAATTCAATTAAAATTAATGTGTGCTTTTGTAAGTCAATAAGCGTGATCCTAATTAGTTAATTAACATTTAACCATCTCATGATAAAAAATTAATTGTTGGGCTAAAAATTTTAATGGAGTTTTTTTTTTAAATAAAAAAAGATTTAAAAAGTCAAGTTAATTAAGTGTCAATTTTGCGTCAATTTTAATTTTAGAAATCTATTTTGTCGTTGTCTATTTAATATTCAAGCACATCAGCTTTACTACGATCCCTTGAGCTTGTAGGTGGCCTGACCTGTGTGCCCTTCAAGTTCACTCCAAGATGGAGACCTTACTGACCATGATAACTATTCTGGACAACATGACAATGGAGACGGTCTAGCTGTGGCTGTGATGATGATATCCTTTGTCATCTACTCGTTGTGGTCGCTGACCTTTGCTCTGGTCTATCAGCTGTTTTGTTTGGGGGTCAAGGCGGGGATGGTGCTGGGAACTGTGTGCTCTGTGATCATGGCTGTTCTGAAGTTCTCAAGCTGGACGCCAGCTGCTGGTGCTCGAACCTTAATTAATTAATGCTGCTGTTGGTGGTTATGGAGAAGGAGGGGGCCTTAAGTGTACCATGTTGGATGTCTTGAAGGCTGTTCTGCTCCAAGCTGAAGTGAGTGGGCCTTCAGGTATATGAAGTGGCTTCATGGATAACTTTTTCAAGGATTCGGGGGGATACGGAGATAGAGGAGACGCCAATGACAAGGGAACTTTCAAGGAAACCAGGAAGACAAAAAGGCGACCCGCAGCCGGGGAAATAGAAAATCGGTTTGGTCTACTTCAAGTGGGCAGACAGGTGGGGTGGGCAGAGTGAAGAAGAGGAGTGAACGGCAAAGATAATTTGGCTGCGATGATCACGGATATGTTTGGATATGGAGGGAGGAAACAAGGCCAACAACAACATCTAATTATCAAAGAATTAAAGATTTTTCAATAAAGTTAATATATGGTTAATTAACAAATAAAACTGGTGATTTGGGGCGGAAAGCATATATGAAAAATGAAAAAGTATTGCAACATTTTCAGAAGCAAATTTGCAATAAAAATCTTTAAAAATGTTGCGTATTTGTTAATATATACATAAGTACTAGTATTTATGTACTTTGCTGTCGACTCTAAAATGTTTTTTTTCGAATTTCACACTATATTTCCCATTTCCCAATATTTACCAGCATTTGCCGTTATTTACCACTATTTCCCGGGTGGGAAGCATTTTGGCACTTTGAGGTGGAAAATAGGAAACGCTGCAAGTTATACATTGGAAACACTAGATGTTGAGTGTGCTAAGGAGTGGCTATGGATTTTAAGCAACCATGCATATGACTTATTTACATATTACGAGATGGATCATAAATACAATGTAGATCTTGAGGGTTGCTCAAATGGCAAGCGTATTTGCAAGCTTTCAAAGTTCTCCATACCTTAAAAACTCGGAACTGATTTTTGTCTGTATGTTGTCGTGTCGCAGGAATATGAGAACTGCGTTTCCAGTTTTTATAAATGCGAACTCAAAATCTCTTCGTTTTGTTAGATTCTCGGAGTCAGTAATATCACATTTGCCATTTAAAGAGTTTACAAAAAAAATTGAAAAAGAAGTTTGGATGGTTTTGTTGCTTACTTTATACTGACTATTCTATCCATATACTTTGGTAAACCTAGTGTAACAAGTTTGTCCACACTTCTCAAAAATATGTAACTTCAGGTCCTAATAAATCTAGGGTAGGATATATCGGTATTTGCTCAATTTATGGTGAAAGCTATAGCTCTGCTCTCATGCTTACCATCTATCATACTAGAAAATGCGTATAAATATGATAATTTTTACAAATTGATAGCTCCTCAAGACAAAAAACCATTCACAAATTTTGGTGAGCTAATACAGAATGGATTCACTACTTACACTACACTTGATGCTTTTATTCTTGGTACTTTTGCTGATATGTGTACAGACAAGGACTATGTATGTTGGTATTATCACAGAATTCAACTTTGCAAATAGACTGCTGTGCTTAAATTTTCAGAAATAAAAACCTATGAAATGAGCTCGAAAAATCATTTGGGCCACAATCCAAAATATAATAAGGAGCTAATTGCCCATACTAAATTACATCCGCGTCTGGTATCTCAAGCTAAATATTTGTTATTTAAACTAAAAATTATACCGAAAGAGTTATATTTCCTTACTCAGGCAATATATACTAAGTTTAAAAAGTATTTGAAAAATAACAATTTGAAGAGTATGCTAACTCATTTTTTACTTGCTATAAAAGCGCACTTCTGGTACGAACATCAATGGCTCGACAAACCGCAAGAAAGTTTCAATATTCTAATATATTAAAGGTGCCTTTTGAAAAAAGGCAAATTAATGTGGGAAAGGACGAGAACAATCCAAATGACTACATTTTTCATATATGTTAATATACCACCGTATATGATGCTTCGAATAACATATTTTCTAATAACGGGCATTTTTCCTTGGAAGCAGAAAATGGAAAATGGCTTTAATTTACTTTAGACAGTCGTAGGCCCTTACAAGTTCCAACAATTTCGGGTAATGTTTTAGTAATATTTGTTGTGCTATTATTTGGCCTTTTTGTTTAACTATGATATTTGTAGTCGAAAATTGGAAGTTTCTTCTAAATGCAGCATTTGTAGTTGGAAAAGTGGAAAGGAAAATTGTTTGTTTAGCATTCAAGGTAAAGGGCGTTAACCAATGGATTTTAAAAACCGCGATAAATATTGAAATAAAATGTAGAAACAGGTTGAAAGTAACATTTAATAAAAAATGTACCAAATATTGTTGGCATGAACCCGAATAATGTTTTAAGGATGATGAATTATAAAATATTATATTGAAATTAAATGTTTTTAGAATGGTTTAATTTTGTTGTCAACAATGTTCTAGTACTATTGGATAACTGAACCGGAGCTTTTTATGTTGTAGATTTGAAAAACTCGAGTAGAATGAAATTAATTACTGATCACTTGCCATGTTAGTACATTTTGACTTGTACGTAGATTTTTTCCTCAAATATTGCATTGCGTTAATCATTTCAACTTAATGACAATCAAGTTATGGAGTAAAAACTGTTAGTAGAATTTCAATAATTTGACCTTAAATTTAGAATAACTTGCTGATCAAAAGTTGATGATGAAAACCCGATAGTTCAGTGGCAATGATTAGAATGCTTAGGGAGAAGCAGCATGTGCAGTGGTATTTAATTGATCTTGTTTATGACACCAAATTCGAAAATGACAAGTTGCTGTACTTGAAAATGCAAGCGATGTAATAAGAACC
>JAQFXM010005989.1:0-13982 GCA_034693345.1 Entomobrya multifasciata | reverse complement strand
AATAGTAGCAGTAACAATAGTAGCAGTAACAATAGTAGCAGTAACAATAGTAGCAGTAACAATAGTAGCAGTAACAAATTTACATGGAAATGTGTTCCATTGACTTTTGTCAGTGGTCAGGGTCGGTGTCGCCCACGAACAGCCTTCTTGCATTACACAGTCCGTACGTTTTGCAAATGAACACTGTGGATAGACAAAGAGAAGTTGATGATGATGATTATATAATATGCATGCATGCGATGCTTTTTATATTAATTTATAAGCGTAACTTTTGTTACGCAATACATACCATATTGGTATAGTAGTAGCAGCGGCGGCAGTCTTCATTCTCTCTTGGCAGCACAAAGCAATTTGTAGAATATAAACTCTACTTGCTTTGACATTTCTGCCACTTCATCATCATCATCACAACAAAAACCAGCTGCTGAACAGATATGCATTTTTGTGTGTATTCAATTAACAACACACTATGCATACCACTATACCCCAAACCAAACGGCTAAAGTCAAATGACTGTCTTTGTTGATGCATTGTTGATGATTACTATATGCATTTAAAACTAAATTATCATCAAAATCCCCATTTGAAATACACCGCCATTCAATAGTTGTTTCGCGTCGTAAAGCTAATTTAAATATGTTGGATTGCACCGTTTACACTTTACTTCAACCAGATGCTCTAATTCAATACTTATGAAGTTGTTTAGAGAAGCTTCACATATAATAGAAAAATGTGACGTCACAAAACAATGCACCGAAAAATTACTGAAGCACAACATAATGCCAAACAACATACCTGGTACTGACTTGAATGATAGTTATAAGTCGGCCTGTTCTACCACCGCATCCTTGGTCATTGTTTCGATTGAGAAATTGGTACGTCCGTCCACAGTAGTAACAACAGTAAAAGCAACAAGAGCAAGTTACGTTCAACAAGAAATTTCAATAACTAGGACGAGGCTTTTTCCAACTGCTACTTCCAGCACAAACTAAAGCTTTCTGGCTTACTTTTCAACCAGCAATAGCCTTCGCAACGTATGCCGTATTAGATATGAAGTGCGAGTCATTAATCACGGTCAAACAGACCGTGATTCATATCATATCATTTGCGACCACCACACAGAAAATCTTCACAGCAGAAACAACAACTAAAAAGCCATTAATTGCATGAAAACAATTTTAGCTGAGCTGAGTATCCCAAAAAATCATCATTTATCACGGATTACATTGCTTTAAGTCTCTCCTAAATATGGACAGTGCCAGAAGGTTGGCTGATGAGAATGACAATGATGCACAGGAAGAGGTTCATGCACAAAATAATGACCCGCGTCTGTTGGGGAAATTTTTACCTCCAGAGGTTACTACATTTCACTGTTGCATGATAAAATTTTAATGGAGCTGCAACATGACTTGTAATTGATTGAGTGAGTATTTGTCTTTTGTGTTTCTAAAGATTTGGTCACGAATCGCTGATAAGTTGTCGGAAAGAAGCTCTGCAGATCATTCCAATCTTGTCAACTTGTCACTCCCTTTTTAAGATCTGAGGGCCTCTCAAAGGACCACTGCCCTTTGCGAACAAGTGCTTCCATATTTTCAACATCAGCTGGGAAGTATAGAGTAATCATTAAAATTTAAATATAAATTATTTATTTTCATAGACTTAAAGTTAACCACAAAAAACGCAGTAATTTGCATTTCTCAGTATTTAATAAATCCAATACGCGAATTTGCCGTGCAAACAGTGGCGACAAGGCAATCATCAAGATTGACAGCTAGCTTTAAGCTTTGAAGATACGATAATTGGGGTAGCGGACAGTTGACGATTTGGAATGCCATGTTCTTTTTGTTTGGCCCACTTGGGTGAATGTCGCAATCGATTGTAATGTACTTCACGTTAGGAAGATGAAATATTGTCTCTCGAATAGCTTCGTAGAAATTTATTTGATTGGTCCTGACCCAACGACATTCAATCACCAAATTAGACACGTGCGTTCCCCCAATTTAATTTAGTTCAAAAACGAATCTTTAGAAATGCCGTGGCTCTATCGGACCATCGACAAATAAGCACAGGATTCTTCCACTGAATCGATTTACCGGATGAGCAGCCATTTTCTCCACCCCACTCCACTTACATTAACACGCTATCTAGAAATTCAAATTAACCAGCACATCTTGCCCACACCCATTTGAAGTAAAAATAATTTACTGCTGATCCTGCTGAAAAGCAGAGACTTTATGTGATTTTTTCTAATGTAGCCAATTTGATTTTCAGGTGCCAGGGTATCTGCGTGCTGGATTCTAGGCTATCCAAGAATATGTGCTTTCATCTAACGTGGTTCTATTTTTTGTAAAAACCTACCATTATTTTTTGTAAAGTTCCTTATACTTGCACTCTGTAGGTGAAGTAATTTTTTCCCAGTGACTTCAGACGTGTTTGTTGACTCCTCCTTTTAAAATCCTTGTTTAATACGCTTATGACGTATTATTTAAGTATAAACAACAACATTAACAACATAACCTTAATCAACAATATGACGAATCATATTAAGTATCACTGCAATCAAACTGATGAGACGATAGACTGTTCCTTTTGCGACAACACTTTAAAAACCAAAAAATTCCAAACCAAATGCACACAAACAAGAAACGGTTTTCAAGTTCAAACAATGCAAAAAATAAGTTGTGAATCCTTTTAACTATATTTTATGACTCAAAAATTAACCAGTCTTTTTGAAAAGTATTTTTTGACATCTCTAGATCTTTCACCCGCAACGCGGACCTAACAAGACACATGAAGATATTTTATGCAAAGATGGATTGCAATTATGTGTACATATCTTACTGTTGAAAATCGTTTATATGAAACTATATTTACTCGTTAGGGGCATTTGGACGACCACACAAAATATGTATGCAAGTTTACTGAAAATTAATCAAATAAGAAGAAATCTGTGATTCGTGGAAATGTTTTGTCGGAACGGAAAAATAAAATGTGACTAATGTATGCATATAACATTGTGTATAGAATATAATAAATATTGCAATAAACATCATTCCCAAGACAGGCAGACTCTTTTCTCTCAAATGTTTTAAAGAATCAGTGTTTTCTTTGGAGCTGAAAATCATTTTGGAGAACCATTAAAAGATATGATGGGCCCAACAATACAAGAAGAGTTTTTGTTGCTGCAAAAGGCAGACCCAGGAATTCATATTACATTATAATCATGTCTAAATTTTCCACACTCATACTTAAGGACCATTGACGACTTGGAGAAAGGTTTCCCTCAAGAGCACGATGTTTGACAATATCATGATCGAACCTCATGAGCAAGCATCAGCATATGCAAAATCAAAAGCAGTGTATGATAAATTAGGATGAAATTCATTAAAGAAATATGCTATGTACCATCTTCAATCGTGTACCTATGGATTGGCAGACACTTTTCTCTCGTATTCTAAATTTATGTTTAAATAATTTCATCTCGGGAGTTTTAGAAGTATCTATTTGAGGGTTCTTATAAGCATAAAACTAAAATATTCTCCATTTGATGGCCGCTACATGTAGGCAATCGGCATCCTCCACCCCGCACCTGAAGATAGTCTTGTCAATCAACAATTAAAAGAACCAAATATAATAGGATACCACTCAAGGATAATATTATTGGTGGTCTCAGTGTATCGGCGGAAAAGCTCGTCAAGTGTAGATCTAGTGGTATGCGTGTACGTGGATTTCGGCAAGAAATATTATACTTATTTCGAACTGACATCCCTTATTCGGACTACACCTAGTTTTCACTGGAAGCAATGGAAAATTTCAAGTTGTCTGACATTAGCAAAGAGAAATATGTAAAACATTTCCTCTGCGTAGACATTCACTTCTCCCAGGAGTTTAAAGAGATCACTAAGGGAGTTTTACTTTTGCCCCACAAAAGTTTATTGAACTTATTTTATTCGGAATTTATGTATTACCAGTTTTTTATTGGGGTATTCAACAATCACCTTTATACAAAGTTCGCTATTACATTGATGTAAATGCCGAAGCAGTTTCGTGCAGAACTAAAAGAACAGTAAACGTAACCAGGGACATTTATACAGTTTTCGATAGCGTGAATAAAACATCACGAAAAAGAATTGGCAAGCGTGAAATACATGGATGATGCTAAAGCTAACTGTCAAATTCTTAAGGAAACGATGAACAACTCATGGAACAATACAACCATATTGAATATTTTGAAGCATTTTGGAGTTTATTCCAATTAGTACAAAAAAAATTTACCCCTCCGTAAGGCTTACAAAGACTTAAAAACAACTTTAAATGAAAGAAGGGAGACATTTAAAGTGTTTCACAGGTTTTATTAACCCATTTGAAATACAAGTGCTCATTATTTTAGTGCTCTCTGCAACTATCTCAGGCATCTATGCAAATTATGAGTCACGAAGTGAATTCTTTGTTGCTTCTCCAGTGGTATTCAATATCTGTGTTATAGATGAAGTGGAAAAGAGCAGTAATGTGGTGGTGAATTTCTTCAGAAATTTATTCTACGGAGATGTAAACATGAAAGAAAATTTTATGAGGGATATGGACATCTTTTGCCGGTTGCTTCAATCAAGACGTCAGTTATCGAACTGCTATGTTACACATTTTGTGGTTTTGCTAATACTTATGTAGGAATGACATAGATGACTACCTATAAAAGACAAAAACTGCCTTTTTAACATATGCAATAACATGCGAACGTAATTACACAAATAAAACTTGAGCAACAACACAAGTAATGCTGTTTCGGCTTGATAATAATGTACTCCAATGACAACAACGAACGAGCGAAGACGACATAATAGGAAGAAATAGTTGTAATTGACTAATTGATAGCGGCGACAATGGCAACAAAGAAGACTCAGGACACTGACTATGTAAGCTTTTTTGTTGAGTTTCTTTTCTTTGATTATGATCATAAGATTAAATGATGATTGATTGATTTTTGGGAAGCAATATTAGTTTACTTTTAAGTTCAGAGAATGCGTGCTGAAATATTAGCATATAAGCTGATGGAGCAATGTTACAATCGATTTAATCAAAGAAAAACCCGTCATCCATGTCGGGGAGTGACAATTCTGAGGTGGTGTCTGAATCAAACATGCCCATAAAGTCTTCCAAATCCAGCCACTGTATTTCCCATTCTTCGATGCACTCCCAGATGGATAGTGTTTGTGCAGTTGTTCTGAAACGTCCCTGAGCACCGGAAATTAGTCTTGGAGGACCCACATCAACAACAGTGCCATTGAGAAGAGCGTGCGGGTAGAAACACTTGTTGCCAAATGGACACTGCCCTTCTCCACTTCGATAATAGCGACAAGATTTCTTGCTGAGAGTTATTTTGTAGCTTCCTATAAACTTATCCATTTCCTCTTTGTTGTCTACCCACCCAGTACTGGCTGGAGCATACGAAATCGGAAGTCACCCGACTTTATGGACAAGCTCAAATGGTTTTTTCTCAAATTTTCGTTCCTGGCGCCATCGACGAATGCATGATAGGCAGTAGCAAAGATTACAGGAGGGGAGGATGCTACAGCGCTCTTCACCAGGTGGATTCTTGGACACCACTTTTTCGTAATAGATCCCACTCACTTTGTCTATTGAGCGGACGACAGCAAAGGAGAGTTCCACGTTCCTGTGGTGCTACAAACTTGGGCATAACTGCTAAGGTCAGCAGAGGCATCTACAGCACGCATCTACAGTACTTGCTTCATCTACAGCACTCGACTTGACTGGAGTCGCTAACCAACTCGGCACAAATTCTGGTGCATTAACCCAGTTTTCAGGGGGTTTGAAAATTTTGGTAGTGGATGGTCCAGGAGAGGAACTTGGTTACACTGATGAGGAAACAAAATCCAATTTTTCTTTCTTCTTCGCCCCCTCATCAGCTGATATCTTTGCATTTCCTCCAGCACCTAAGTCTGGCCCTGATATGAATGGTGTCACTTTTACTTTCTCTGTTGATGTTATTTTTGATTCAGATGACGGCGACAAGGCAGTGTGCGTACCTCCACTCTCCATTATAACATTAACGATTCCCTTCCTTTGAAAAATTCCTCCTTTCCCTTGACTAAATAACTTTACTCACTTTATTAACATAAACACTCTTTTCAACAATTAAGTTAGTCAGTAAAACCACCACTGTCAAGTTAATAAAATAAAACCAGTTCAATTTCCCCCTTAATTTGTCACAAATAACCACATCAACATTTATTTTTCAAATGTACTCCTCCAACACGTCAGTCCAGTTTCAAATATTCCAGTCCTTGACGGATACTCGTTAAGATAAACTTTCATACTTTCCATCGCATATCTTCCTCATCTGTACTTGTTGTTTACACAAGTCAGCTGTAACCATGACAAAAACTCAATATATATTTTTCAAAGCTTACACATCCCCCAACCACCTTGTTCTCCTTCAAAACAGAATACTGGTCACCTACAAAGAGGTTGAAGGCCACACACAAAAGATAATATTCACCCCAAAAAACACTGATATTCTGCTCACATCATCATGAATGATCATTGCAATTTTTTTGTTCATCTCCTTCTTACGTTTGTACGTATACTTGTATTTGTATGCCTGTATGCAAAGTTAGTAAAAAGTGATGATGATGATGATGAGTTCAGAGTTGTTGTTGTTGTGTGTATGTATATCTTGCTTGTTTTTGTAGTCAAGTGGCTTCACAAAAGAGAAGAGCACCACTATCCATCCATCCAATCCTCCACCACCACTGCTAAAACTGCAGAGATACAAAACAACTTGCAAACAGAATAGTAGGCAGAGCAGCAAAAAAAGGATGATAACAATTAGCAGGGATGTATGTTGTTGTTGTTTTGTTAACAGAACAGAACGCGGAGAAGTGGAGATGAAGAAGAAAGAAAAAAAGAGAGAAGCGATATGTTAGGATGATTATTATTCTACTTGTTCAACTATTTCGTAGACTATTACAATAGCCATGGTGATTACAGTGACGACGACGACGACTAAGGACTAGTAGGGTGACGACGACAACGAAAACGACGACTACGATGATGATATGATGATGCAGCTGCTTGAGGATGAGACGTCGTCCATGATATTTATGATAATGAGATGGATAAACGAATACCTTGGCCTTACTTGTAAAAAAAATGCAGGAGCACAGCATAATTTCTTCATCACCAATGGTCCATCCATCCAACCATTCTCTGATTTACATCAACATCATCATCAACTTGATCATCATCAGCACATTATCATCATCCTTCGGTTCTCTTGATATTGTTATTTTTTTATTAGAAAAAACATAACACTCAGCAGCACAAAGGATGGATGCCATCGCATCTCGCATCATCATCGGATATTGTATTATCATATGCATATTGCATACAAACACACGTATACTTTAAAAAAAATACATGCTATTATTGCCATATCACACCACCCTAACCATCATCATCATCACATCCATCCCTACTACCACTTCTCTCTCTTTCAACTCAACAAGATCTTTACTTAAAATATCCTCATGGTATGGTGTAAAAAATCCTTTGTAAAAAATGAGCAAGGAATGCATGGCAACGTGAATGTCGAATGTGCATACTGGGACACACGAGCAGAAAAGTATGCAATATTGAATGTGCAGAGTGCAGAGAGAGGGCTATAATGTATTTACAATATACACATCTCTATACATGTGACTTGACGAGACGAATTAGACGCTTCTTTGTTTCTAGAATGGTTATAACCGAATAGCGCAGCGCAGCGACAGTACTGAAGTAACTGAAGTGTATCTAATCTAACAACGGGCGAATTAAGAATGAAATGATAAGAATAAAAAGTTTTTGAGGGAATATTTATGATTTTATAAAGATGCTTGTAATTTTTTTTATCATGGCTATTTTCTTGATTTTTTTTGGAAAACTAAAGAATTTGGAAATAAGTTTATTCAGATTCAGATGAGTGGACTGACAGACAATCATGTTTTTGAGTGGATATTTACTTTGATAGGCTCCTTTTGTTTCAGATTTACGGATGCGATGCGATGTGCTGATGTTGATGTTCCGCAAGTTGCTATATATATTCTTTCTTGTATACATTTTTTTGTATGCTTTGTTGTTAAGTGCAAAACTGTGAGATGGGCATAAATATAACCGTAAAAGCCATAATATTTTAGCATAATATTATGACTTTACTTGTGACCAAAAATTCAAGTAAACCACATATACGTGGAGTCAAAATATAAATGCTGAATGTGTATTTTTACATGCATAATATAAACATAGCAGATTTTTTTTGTAAGTTTCGTTTGAACTTTTCTGTCATCATCAGTTCAGCAATAGATGCAGTAAAAAAACCATAAAATGCATCCAACGTTTCACTGCACAACGACATGACGGGTAGAATAAAATTATTTATATGCTGCTTGATGAACTTGGGTTCATTTTTTCGTTGGTAATGAATATGAGACGTATTCTTTGATTGAATTCCACTTCACACTCTGGCTCAAAATCTATAAATGTTGGATACGCAAATATTTGGTAGTTTAGTAGCTTTTTATGATTTTGATGATTTAGCAGACGAGAAACGAGTTAATTTTTGTGGGGACACGGTGTGCTTGGGGTAAGTTAAGACACACTATATTTTCAACAACGAAATAACATCCCCTCAAATAATTAATAATTCCTCCTATTTCTCTGGTCTAGTAATTAATTTTATATTTTTCATTAAAAACATCCATTCCAATGCTCTAGTTGGTTCTGTCTAATTTAATCTTCGTTCAACTAAAGACCAAGGGTTATTATGTTGTATGCATGTCATTCAAAAATATATATTGTAACTATTGCAAGAGTTGAATATATGTGCAAGCTTTATGTAGTAAGCGTTACGAACTTTCTAAGTCTTTTCACAAATGAAAATTGGTCCGCTGAAAAGTCAAAACAAAAAGAAAATCTCATGTTAGATAGAGTACCTAGATGGTATACAGACATGATGTGCAAAATATGCACAGATTACAGATATCTCAAACGGGACCAAAAAACAAGGCAACAAGAGAAACAGTGGAAAGGATCCTCCACAATTATTGGAAATATGAAACGCAGTGAATGATTATGACATTTTTAAGTCTGTGTAATTCTAGTAATTCCGTACACTATTTTAAGAAGAAAGATGCTGGAGCCGCATGGAGAGCACGTTTATGATGCCAAAAGTTATTTTAATGTCTTTAAGCCATGTATGTTATTGTCATTGATAAGATGATGAGGATACATAATAAAGATGGTAAAACTTTTTTTTTTGTATATTGCCTTATACTAATACCCGCTGTAAGTACAAAGTTCATACATACGACTGATATAATTGAATTTAGTGACGAATTGCAAGTCAAAACTCATAAGAAACACACAATGCACAATAGACATTCGCATGCAGTGTTGCGTCGATAACAACTGGAACACTTACTACGAATAAAACTTTTCTAATCATTTTTTAGGGTAAACTCTTACATAATAGGTTTTGAAGTTTTTAGTCTTAGTATTGGAAAACTTTAAAGCTTAGGATTTTTTCATCCAAAGTTCCAGAGAGAACTAATAAAATTACTGGTTAGGAGTGGAAAAATTTATCTGTCCGTCTCTGTGTGCCCTCCGTCAAAAATTTCATTTGATATGATTTTTAGTATATACATAGATTCATGCAATCCATGAGATGTGTATGTTTCTCTTAAACTAGTACTTCGCCAACCTTAAAGTAATTCTTTCGTCACCGGCTTTCGTGGTTCCAAATGATAAAATTTTGACATTGTATCCTGAATAATGCTTCTGAATGTTTTTCAAGACCTTGGTATGATCATGCCACTTATCACAAAAAAAGTTACCTTGCCAATTTAAAGGGCAACATTTTGGCTTTTTTAAGTGACATCATAACATGGATATTTGATAAATTTACCTCAAACCTCAAATCCTAACTAACTAACGTTAGCATAATCGATAAGCATTTTCAGAACGACTGGAAAAACTTCAAAATCTGATATGCAAGAGTTTACCCCAAAAAATAATCAGAAAATTTTTATTCGTAGTAAGTTGAACATTTTAAAAATAAGATAGCCAGCGTTAAAAAATAATTTCCCAACAATTTGAAATTTTACTACAATAAGTTTACGTATGATCTGGTTTTAATATAATATTGTGGAAAGAATAACACAATGAGTCTTTGTTTGATGGCCATAAAACCAACCAGAATAGACAAGTTATCATTGTGAATTGCTGTGATTTGAAACGCGTAAAGTGAAAATAATAAAAAACAATGTAAATTTGTAATAAAAACACATATTATTTTGCTGTTGGAAGTTGGAAACAAAATCCCTCTTCTTCATTTTGCAGAAGTGCATAGTGTTCGAAAAATGTCTTTCCTGGATCAAATTTATGAAGTGTCCCGTGGGGCAGTGGTGGAGATTCACATTAAGGAAGGGACAATAAGGGGAGAATTTAATTTAGATTTACAAGGAGAAGAGTGGAATCCAGAGGTAGACCAGATTCGTTTGGAGCATTCCATTGAGTTGCCAAGTGGAAAGGAACTGAATGGCTCTGTGTCTATATTAGTAAATGACATCATCAACTGTAAGTATAAAGTTGGCTTTAATTCTTAGTACAAAAAATTCATTCAATGAATATGCCATGCCATACATATGCTTTGAATCGAAATGTAAGGCCCATTTCCACACGTTAACTTTTTCAGTTACTGTTCTCGAAGTTGGTGAAGGGGAGGGACAGCATCAATCGGGAATCTCTACAGCATCGATTTCTCAAAGGGACTTGACTAATTATAGTAGAGTAAATGAAAAGATGGAACAACCAGTGGAACTCATGCTACGAACCTGCGTAATAAATGATGAGGAAAGCCTCGAATTTCTTATAAAATTTCTCAAGGAGATAAATGTATGCGGAGTAAGCTTCGAGGGTGAAAATTTAGGACCAAATGGGGAAGTCGCCTGGATAGTTCTGGCTACTGAAAAAGTAGTGATCCCTATTGATGTAGTCTTATTGTCGGGGTACATAGAGCACTTTTGGCAAGTCCTTGGTAAGTCCTTGTTTGGAAATGCCAAAATTGTGAAAGTCATGCATGATGCCCAACCAGCTGCAGATTTTGTATTTTATAAACATGGAATCGAATTTGTGAACATTTTTGACATTCAGGTGCATTATTACTACTACTTCTTCTTATAAGTTAGCTATGTTGTGATCATTGTTACTGTTGCACTTGCCTTTGTTCCACAATATGTTACTTTATATCTTAGGTGGCGGACGTTGTCATTTTTCAAGCTGGGACTAAAAGTGTTCCCATACAGCTAAATACGTTGTCTGAATGTCTGCGCGTGCACAACAACTGCAGGATTCCTGATAAAGAACTCGAATTTTTAAAAATGTATGAAAGTTATGATTACACTACCAATTCACCAATGCTGATAAGGCCTCGTCCGCCTCCAGCATTTTTAAAATTTTGTGCTTTGAAAGTAAAGTATTTAATACACCTACGTCAAAATATGATGATGAAAATGATCCAGAAAATGGCATTCTTCTGTACTGAAGCTCACATGGAATCCTGTCGAAAGAAAAACAATAGTGCGTTTGCTTCCATCTTTAAAGTAGGTTCCTTTTACCTGTAAATCTGCAAAGATTAAACATTGATGTTTTTTAAAAGATTATAATATATCTGCTTTACATTACGAATGTTTAAGTGGTGAAAGTTTAAAGAAAAGTGCATGTTATCTTTACAGGACACTAGAAGTGTTTCTCCCGAACTTCTACCAGCACTGGAGGACAACATAAGCCAAAGCCATCAAACTATTTGATCCTTGAACTGGCCCAAAGCATCAATATTTGTTTATACATGCATGACTTATCGTGTAACAATAGCAATCAAAAAAAGTGACATAGCTTTGCTTGTCTGTAAAATTATAACTTTTTTGAGATTGAAATTTTAAACACAAAACGATGATGATATTGATGCTATTGGAATGTTGTATAATAAAATGTCTTATCCAAAAAATTAAAATCATAGTCAAAAAACATTTATTTCAGTCTGTCAAAATTCCCATTCTTTAAAAAACTCATATGTTCCTGTTGCAGCATTTTCAGTACCGTAATACATTTTTCATTTAAAGATGCACATCATGACATCATACATGCACCATCACCATACTCCTATTTCTGATATTTAAATTCAGTTTAAATTTAAATTTAAGTTCAAGTATATATTTCCTTATCTGAATTAAAACATGCACAATCTACAATGCGATTTAAACGGTTGACAAGTTGACTGTGGTTAGGAACATCAAATACATTGCACAAATCTATTATTACTCTGTCTTTTAGGTTTTCTACGCCCCCTGTTTTTCAAAATGAGATTTTGGTAATGAGCCCTTTTAAATGAATATCTATCATCCAACTGTCAATCAAGATAAAATGCAATCTCTGATCAATCAAAATCAATTAATACATCACACTTTATGTTCTTCATGCTTACGTAAAACAAACAAATCAATGGCAAGCTCTGCATTTTAATCCAGACCTATAAATACAATGATTCAGTACCCTCGCTTATCTGTAAATTAACAGCGATCATGTTTTATCGGTCAATAAATTTCATTAAGTTGTTGTTTTAATACCTCTGTATCTAAATATCCATTTTGTTATCATCATAATTATCACATAACAGTCATTCACTCATGCAAGAAAAAATGAGCGTTTCTTTTACACATGTCTTTGTTTGTTGTTGTTTCAAAAAAGTAAAACGCAGTTTCCCCTTGCCCATATTCACATGCATATTGTAGCCATAACCCGAACCGTATCAATTTCAATTCAAACATCGACAATATCGACATAAACATGCATACATATACACTCAAAGAAAGAAATGTATGTAGTTGATGAAATAAACCTTAGATATAATTTAATCCTGTAGCAAAATGCATTTTGAAGCTATGAAGTAGGATCAGGATATCAGCCATAATAGGCATCAGGAATGTATGATCAAAAGAAAATGAAGTAGCATTGTCTTCCTTCACCCTAAACCTCCAGATTAAGAATCTTGTTTGTGGTCATGTATGGTCATTTTGTTTTATGTGTATCTCCGTTTTACATGCATTTAAAGCTAAACACAAAAAATATCAGTCTTGTATCATGATTCATGAAAACACAAATCGTTTTACAAACCCATTGTAAAAAAATCAAAGCGTCTGAAAAAAAATTCGCACTACATGAATGCAATGCTTAAATTGCCGGCTTTACAGATTTATTAGATAATGTATCTTGTGACTAGACTGACTAAATAAGCAAAAAGCAGGGAAATGCATTTTATTTTGCCTCTCTCAGTCAATTTGAGTGCAGTGCACTCCTACCTCTCCTAAAAACATTGTTCTTGTCTTGTAGCTAAAATGTATTCTTTGGTCTACGTCTGGTTGCATAGTTTATAGTGCACAATAACACCGTCCCCCGTACCGTATCGCTATTATGATCTGCTGCTGGTAATCTATACATTCATTTAAATACATGTGGTTTTTTCGTTGAATATGTGTATACAGGAGGACACGACTACAACAAACAACAAAACATACACAATCGCTTTCGCCGCCGCTAATTTTCTTTGCCTCTTTTTATTTTCTCGTATTATGCTACTTTTTCTCCTCGAATAATAATCCAAAATCGCCTTCGCTTCTCACAGTTTACCTTATTCTTTGGCTACCTTCTTTACAGAATTAGCTTAAAATAGCGTGAAAATAAGCACGCACGCCACAAGCATCAAGCTAGCACCACTATTCAATGCTAAAAGGTATACTTATAATAATACCCAGGCCAAGAAGTTCAACACTCCGCAATACTTCCTGTGTATATCAGTGCTGGGCACTACATGATTATCTCATTCATGTCATTGTTTCCCTCACAATATCATTCGACTAATATAACTTCAA
>JAQFXM010005988.1:0-13984 GCA_034693345.1 Entomobrya multifasciata | reverse complement strand
TAAAAACAATTATTTCAACTACTGTTTGAGCACATTAGTCGCAAGTTCTCTATTCCTGTATTGTCAGGTTTATTTGTATGTGCATTTAACTGAGAAAAAGAATACTAAGTTTCAGATAAATTTGGTACCTTTTGGATTCGATTGGTGTGAAGATAATATCGGCCATCATTTCCAGAGGCTCTCTTTAGTTTAAAAGGCGTACAACCAGTGTAATAACAAAGTGATAGTATGATTCTAAGGCCTCTGAGAACCTTTGAAACGCGTAAATTGCGAGAAGAGTCACTTTTCATGAAACGTTTTGTACTTCGACGTTCGATTGAAATGTTTCTGAGGGAAATACCAAAACTTGGATGTGGAGGATGAAAATCCGAAAATTCCATTTTGATGAGTTAAATGGTTCAAAATTTTCATAAATGGTTATGTATAGAGTTTGCAGCCCTACTCTACTATGTATTATTCATAAAATTTATTTGCGCACGATGGTAACAAACATTTTTATGCCATTACCAATAAATTACACGTTTCTAATTTATTGATTAAAATACTACCGTATGTAATAGTTTTGACTAATGGATTTTTAGCAAAATTGTTTGCGGAAGAGATAATAGTGTTGATAATTTATACGAACTGTATTCTCCGGTAATAAAAAATGAAACGCGATGCGGTGGTGGTAGTTATTTTAGCAAATGTACAGGTTTTCAAAAAATGGAAAAAGTAGTTTCATTTTACTATTAAATAACTTGAAAAGATAGTTTTAACATGTTTTAATTGTAAAATGTAGTGTTTTAGTTAGTTAGTACGAATTCATTTAAAATAGTATGTCATCGTTTTAAATTCAGTATTTGGAGATACATACGTACATAGTTTGCAATTCATTTGTAAATATGCACACTTGTATCTGTCTCAATGCCATGTTTGTTTGTATTCAAAAAATCAGACGTATAGGGCAATTAAAGAACCTTGCGAAAAGAAAGGTCAAATTAGCCATGCATGCACTTGCTGTGCCATTTCCTTAAGATGTATTCTGAAATATATAAATTCATTCTTCACATTCCATTCCATTCACTTACCATTTCATCGTTATCTGTATATATTATATAATATGTATTTGTCGTTTTTAAAGATTTTTTCCACCTAATAAGTCTAACATGGTTGCTAACGATATACAAATATTTTGTATTTTTGTACCCAAAAAAATATGAATACACTCTACGAGGGCATGTCGATTCTGTAAATAAATGCAAGTCAAAATCGGACAAGGTTTTTATAAAAAATATACACACATACAACAGTAACAGTACTTGTATGAAAACTTATGTCCAAGTGCGTGTTTTGATTTTAAGAAATACAGGAAATGTTCTATATTCCGAACAAAATGTCTATGAAATCATTACCATCAAGAAGCATTTGTTATTTTCTCAAAATTTATTTTGACTTCACTTATCATGGAGGTCTTACTCCATTCAAAATTAAATGGGTAAATGGGCAATTCATTTTGCACACAAATCCATTTCAAAAGATTATAGTCGGATTAATTACCGTTTTGGCAATTCCTTGGATACTTAACCATATCCGTTACGCGTCGTCCATAGACACACGACACAATCCCAACAAATTTCTAGAAATGGCACAAGAAGTAGTTAATACAATTCTCAAAGTAGCTACAATCAAATCATTTTGGCAAGGAGGACAATCATTTGTAAATGTTTTAAATTTTGTTCATTTCCATTTTCCAACATTGCCACCTTCACATAAATCAAACGTGTGGGAGAAATATTCAGTCAAAAGGAAAGCATTTGGGATTTGCAGTATCTACACTTTAGTATTAATGGTGCAAGTGTTTCGAGGGAGGGCCATAATGTCAGGAGGAAACCATCCGATTTCCGAGTGGACTGCAAAGTGGTGGTGGGGTAGATTGATTACCGTTGGAAGATATAATTTCTTTTTGGGATCGTTTAACGAGTCAAATGTAACGTATTCAATGGGAAATAATTTCATTGGAGTTTTAGGATTCGTGGGGTACATTCCAAGGTTAGTTGTTATCGGTAAAAATTTCCTTAGAGAGAGATCTCATTAAACATTTTTTAAAGTTTAGGCGATTTCTGGCACTCCATTGCGACATCATTATTCTGATGGCTGTACTGACGCTGTGGACTGCAACAGCAGCTTTCCAAGATATACTTAAACTTGAGGAAGAAAAGGAGGTGGATTTTGATTTGGAACATAATTATATTTCGAAGGATTTTATGAAACGTTCCAAGATGACTGGAATATCAAAAATATCTTTCAAAACGCAAGTCTCAAAACAGACGGAATGGTCTCTAATTCGAAAAAATTACACTGCTTTAAAACAGTTATCCGATTTGATAAATCAAGTACTGGGATTGAATATAACTTTATTTATGGTTGAGACGTTATTGTATTATGCTGTATCATTTGAATCATTCTTAATGGGTCTTAAAAAAGATGTTGGCTATGTGGGTACTTTGGATTTACTATTTGAGGCTGGGAATGCATGTACAATTCTTGTTCTTTGTGCAGAAATTCCCTATAAGGTAACATAACGAATATCGTCGCATGTAATATACCTGAAAACAAAGAAATGCTTTAAAATATAGACTGAAATATATGTATATCTGTTAGATGAATTCCCTGAAAGCATGGTTCGACATTGATGCAAATCGAGAGCAAATTCCAACCGACCTTTTATATTTAACGGCAAGTGAAATTGATGACTGCTCTGTTTCTATCAAAGGCAGTAATATATTTGTAGTGACTTACTCTACTTTGGCAAGTGTAAGTGATGGATATTACCATTTTTAAAATACAAACAAGAAGATTTTACAGAACTATGTACAAATCATCAAAGTTACATAGTTACATATGAATCCAAATATTATTTTCAGATGCTCGGCATTACCATCACTTATCTAATAATTTGCCTGCAACAATAGGTAAAATTAAACCATCTATACATAAATCAAATGGGCAATTTATAAAAGTGGTGAATAGTGATCGAAATAAGACAACAAGACCTTTTTGAAATAAAAGTTTTTCAACTGTATTACTTCCATTTACTTTGGAATCACAAAAAATACGCCATTTAACTCATAAAAATTAATTCAAGATTTAATTAATTAAACTGCATGTTATAAAGTGATAATTCCATTGATGAAAAAGTATCAAATGACACAATATGTTCTTCCTCTTTCTAATACATAGTTTAATTAATGGTCCAGGAGTTAAGATTCCAGTTCAACAAATCGTTTTTCATCCAAAAGCCGCATCACATGGGTCACTTCGCTGACAGCTGAATACCGACACATCAAAATTTTCTTGACAAGCCCACTGGGATCCTTTTCAAAAGCCTGATACTTTGCTCCTCGAAACTGAGGAAGTAGAAATCCCGATTTTGTAATCCATCCTTGGGAGAATGCATTTCTTTCCTTTTGCGTCCATGGATGTGGAAATAATCCAAGATATCTCGCGAACGCTAATTGCTCCTCCATACTGATGAAATACAGACATCCGGATGCAAGAAGTAACGACATCATTTTCTCACTAAAAGCTCCAATGATGTCTTCGGAGATCTCGTTGTCGTCTTTTGAAGAAGGAAGCTGGAGGCGATGATTATTTAAAAGCAAATCCTGTTTTTCAGATCGCCTTGTCGAGAACATGTGTACTTTGCACACAGTGGTTTGACTGCTCCGAAAAATGGGCAAAAGTTCATTAGCTTCATAAGGGCTAATAACAAGCAATTGTACTGATGACCCATCCGAAGGCGTATAAGACACAAGGTATCTTATTGGACGCAGATAACTATTAGTTTTGTAATACTTCGCATGAGTACTGTCTATTGTAGAAATGAAGTCTTTCGTTGCATAAACTCGCCCATACCAGCAATCCGGTTGCACTTCGCCCCAAAAAGTTGTACTCTCAAAAATTTGACAAAGCTTTACAAAACAGTAATTATCTTCTTTCAACTGTCCGCCATATTTTGCAAATTGTACAACTTTCTCGAGCAAATGATGTAGTGCTTCTTTGACTTTACCAGGCCTTTCCACCTCCCTTTCTTCCTCGACTTCGACCTCAACCTCTCTTTCAAGTTCTAATTCCTTCTCCTGCTCTTCCTCCATCATGTCACCAGAGTCTGAAGATACGTGAAGCGTATTCGGTACAATGGACAAACACTTTTGCGTAATGGAATCCCGAATCTGAAGTAGCCTTAAATAAATCGCCATATTAAATGGTTTACATCCATCCTTCTTGTACAAATTTTGTCTCGTAGTGTCAAACCACTTTGGAATGAGTTTGGTCAAAAGTTCCATTTGTGTGTAATGGCCATAAAAATCCACCAGTTTGATTACTTCATCATCCACACATTGATTCGCCAGAACAGTCATCTTTGAATTCATCGATTTGATATCTTCCCATTTTTTAGCATAAGGTATCAAATGAGAAAGGTAGAGATCGAAATGGTAGAGATCTTCAGCAACCAATCTCTGGGCATAATTCCTTCCAGCCAGGGCCCAGTACACTAACCCATCTTGATTACTTTCTTTGGTATTCTGACAGACCCAATCGAGGACCCCTTCCGTGGTTATCTCTCCACCCCCGATTTTATCATGGGCTTCATGAGAAAGATAAAATGTGACAGAGTGACCTTGCCCCAACTTCCGCATTCTCATACAAGCTTGTATAAGTTTATCTCGTTTCATTCTCGTTGCTACTGTCACACAAGCTTTGGATCCCACCGGAAATTTCAGATCAGTTCCTCTGGTATGCTGGTCATCCAGAAATACTCCGCATTTCTCCAGACGACCTTGATAAGGCGACACCTCGAAAGGAGTATCTTGAACTTTCCGATCTCCTCTGGTCTTCACCAGAAGCTCATTGTTTCCGCTGAAGTACACTGAAGCCTCAATACTTGGATTCACCTTTAACCAAAGATCTGCTACTTGCTCATTGCTGCACTCCAGCATTAATGCTCCAGCATCGATTAAAACGGTTAAATTATCTTGCTTCATACTCTCCAAAACTTGTCTACACGTTACCCCCATAGGAAATCCCTTATGATTCATTCCATTTTCTGGCTGAAGTAAAATTTCCGTCATTCTTTCATTTGTGGTCCGCAACTCCTCCAAATCCTGTTGGGTTATCATAAGTGGGAGCAACACTTGGGAGTCGTTGGTTCCACTGAAGCCAGTTACTGGAAGCTGTTGTCGCTCATAGCAAAGGTCCCAAGCTGTCATTACAAGTTTTCCTGGAAATTGCTTGGACTCCCGAGGAAACACGCAGTTGGACAGCCAAAAGTCGATTACCATTTTATGTTTTCTTAACATTTCAAAAAGTTTCATCTTTTGATTTACATCCTTCATGTTGAGACTGTGATAGCGTTCCAGAGAGTCTGGCACATATTTTTCCGGAATTGTTGATATCCATCGTGAGTACATAGACGCTGGAGTTTTTTTCCCCTCAAGAATATTGAATACTTCCTGTAATTGGCTGTTATTGAGACCGGAGTAGTAATAGCTCAGTTGAGTCAAGATGATGGCAAGGTCTGGATGACCAAACTCGGTTTTTTCTGCAGCCACATCCTTAGCCCGAAAGGGAATGGCCATTAACCGAGGAAAATTTGGTTTTGAATTGACACCATATTCAACTCGCCATCGTTTAGTTAATGCCAGTTCCAAAACGCCTCTTCGGAGGTAACCAGAAATTAAAAGAATTTCATTCAATACGTCTGGGTTGTCGTTGTGAAAAATTGAGGACGTAACTTGCAAATGTTCCTCGCGTTCAATTTGATCCTCAATTAAGAATTTCCTCACAATTAGTTTGTCGGTTTCAGATATTCTAACCTCTGCCAAAACCGAGTCAGCCACAAGTTCCCGGAATTCCTTCAAACAAGTTTCATTTCCAAGCAACCTAAATGTTGCAAATTCATGGGGTCGTTGTTGCTCTTGAAATTCAACCATTCCAGTCCCATACTTTTCAAGTAACTTTGCCCCAACTTTCTGAACAATGCTCAATATTTTTTGGCAAGTATGCCATCTCAACTGACCTCCATCAACAGGGATTTGAGCACCGATAGTATACACCAATTGATACTTCACGTTGAACAGCTCGTCACTTTCATCAAGTACATCTCTGACAAATTTCCTTAAAAAGTTCTCAACTTGCAACATGTTATGTCCCAACTGCCACTCATTTTTGTACATTTTATCGTATGTTAGGAGTCGGAAGGAAAGTCGGTATTCTGGAAGTGTTAAAACCACACCTTCTTTTTCCATGCATTCCACATAAGCATCCCAAATCCTTTTGACGCATTTCAAATCAATTTGCATGTCACGTCGACAGGGCACCCAGTAAACACGTCTGTTGAGCAGCCCTCCAATAGAAAATGTCCAACTGTTTAAGTTCATCTTGAACATGGAGCTCAAAACGGTTACACGACAAAGTTGACTATTTCTTTGTGCTAGGGTCGCACAAAGCATTGGGACAATTACAGAAGTTTTCCCCTCCCCCATGTTCAATTGCGTAACGCCATTTCCTCCGTTTGGCATTTGGATCATTTGCTTGGCAATTTTCACTTGAATTGGACGAATCATAATGTCCAGTTCCAGTTCTAGGAGCAGCCATGTAGGATGTGTTTTGGGGCTCCAGTTTTCATGACCAGGGTTATCCTTCTCCCTTTGAAGATCAGTTTCGTTTTCGGCCCTGATACACCTGTTGAGTCGTTTAAGATGTGACCAGACTACTCCAAGTGATCCCGCATACACAAATGCAATACGTTCCTCGGGTAAAACATCACGCCAAATAGAAGTATCGATTTTTGTTAAAGCTTCCAATATCCAGAGCGGAGAAATTCGGGGAGTGATTCCAGCTTTATAAAGTATTTTACTGGGAAGATTGCTCGTCAGCATTTCCAAAAGATCTTCTTTCAATTGTTTCTCAGCCTCACCACAGATTTCTCGTTGTTCCCAAAAATCGTCTACATTCCAGTTGCTGTAACTACCAGTTTCAAAAATCTCGTCAACTTCTAGCCATCTCTTTACTTTGATCACATCAACATCCAGATAACTTTCAAGTGTTTCCAAGCTGACAATTTTGCCTCCCATCATCAAATGAATTGGAGAACAATTTTGTTGCATAGGAAGACAATTGAACAAGGAATCCTCCCTTTCCATGGTTTCCAGGTTATCCCAAACCAAGTTAATTTTCTTCTGAACCTGAGCAACAAACAATGTAAGTTTGTAGTTCTTGTACCAAAAAGCCAAGTTGTTGTTTATCTCGATGGCAATATCAATATTGCTAAATCTTTTGGACCGAAAATTGACACTTTCAAGATGCTCGCATATGGTTGTCGTTGGAATACTTTCGCAAGGCCACAATTCCCGGAAATATATACTTATCTTTGCACTAGCTTCACTAATTTCCTTGTCATAGGCTGCTTTCTGAATATTATATTCTTTTAAATCCACTGTATACTTTCTGTATTCAATTTCATAGTCTTCTCTTCGACGTTCGTATGTTCTCGTTGAACAATATGAAGAATATACAGGTTCAGTTGGAGCAACAGGAGCTTTTAAAGCTGTAAATGGCTGTGCATTTCTTATCAGTATACCTTGAACTGTAGTGACTTCATAATCATTGCTACATGGCCTTGTATAGTTAGAGCAACATGGAATAAAGGGCAAGTCTAATAAATTGTTGCTGGAAATTACAGATATGCAATGTAAATTTGCTACTTGCTCCAACGGTGTCCCACGGTAGGCTGCTGCTGATAATATAATTCCAAACAAGTGCACATCGTCAGAGGTATTACATGTTATAGCCATATTGTACAGTTTGAGCCAATTGAGCCGGAAATCAAAATTAAGCAGGTCTTGGAATCCTCCAGAATGGTCCAATGAAATTTCAGGAAGAAAGCTCTCAAGAGGCTCCCATGTAATAAGAAAACTTTTCAGATTATTCTTCTGAAAAATGCCGAAATTCTTGAGTGACTTCATGGATCCGGTTAGGGAAGCATATGAAATGGTTTGGAGACTAGAAATATTCAGTTTCTCAGAAGATACCCTTAACGCTAATGAATGTCTAGTTGAAGATTCTTCGCGTTGATAAAAATCACCAGAGCTTTGCAGAGCTGCGACTGAGTTGTACATGGGCAGATATCGGTAGTAACCTCTCCAACGAAGTTCTTCTGACTCTTCCTGTGTGGCTCCATTCTTCCTCATAGTGACGTGTTGAGTATGAAGCATTGCCAGCTTTTCACTATCTTCTATCAGCTTTTTCACAATAATTGCAAATCCATCATAGGCCACCATTGATGGTAGCCCTAGAGGCCAGACTGTGCTTTCCATTGTCTTTTTACCGTCTTCCGGAGTATTTTGTGGTTCCATATGACCATACCACTTCCGGCTTGGCGACAAAGTTCGTATAAAGTTTAAAGCTGCAAGGGACCTTTTATCGTACGGTGAGCACAACCATACACAAGCAGAGTGCAATATCTTGATCGCCATTTCCGTTCCAGTGACCTCTGTGAAAGGATCAGGGAAAAAGGATGAAGACGTTACTGCATGCAAAGCAGCAAGATACAACCAAGCCGATTTACTGTTATGAGCCTTCAGTCTTTTTAATACATCATCAACTTCATATACAAAGCAAGGTGGTTGTCTTAAATTTTCTGATATGACTATTGAGCAACTCTGATGAAATGTTCCCGGTCCACCATCATGATATTTAATGGATGAATGCGGCACAAGAATTAGTCGTTTTTCACCCTTTTCCAGCAATAAACCTTGCTCAAGTCCAATTAAAGTACCTAGACTTTTTTGGCGACTGGATACATTGTAACCGGGATACTCCACGCTTTTCAAATACAGATATTCCTGTCTTTGGTCCAAAATGAAACGGAGGTTATATCTTCTCAGAGTAGCTGTTGTAGTCAAGCTTTCCTGCTGGTGGGTAACGTTAATGTACTTGTCCAATTCTAAACGTTCCAGCACTCGGGTAACTTTCCGAAATCCAGTTGAATGAATAGTCAAAACAATTGACCCAGTCATCACATCAACAAGTGTCCAAACAGATTGCTCATTTAGTGACACGGACACATGTTGTAAAATGTAGTGATATGTATGGTCATTTTTTGGATTTGAAGTCGGTCTGAAATACACACATTCTTTGGTGGTGTCCAGCCAATGGGTATAGTTTTCAATAAAATAGTGTGCTAAACCCCCGGAAGAAAATGTTTCTGGATCCAGCAAAATCAACTTTGAGGCAATTTCCGACCCTTCCATTGGAATCTCTTTAATGATCAGTTCTGGTTCGTCACATGCTTGCTTCCAAATCCAATTAAGAAAGGAAGTTCTTTGAATATTTTTTTGATGAAATTCGTAATGCCTCCCATGATAAGGGACTACTGTCCTTGTGACATGCGCACTGTCTCGTTGAATCCTTAAACTGGTCGCGTCCTTGAAATACATCCGGAAAAGTTTATGATCTTTGACCTCCACCGGAAGTGTGGATCTACAGAAACCATTCACCAGAAATGTTCCTCGAATAAAGTCAAAAGTTATCTGATGAGTTACGCCCACACCCTCTGTACAGTCCAGATAATCCACAACCACCAGACTGTCTTTACTATTGAGTTGAAATGGAATGCTCATCGACTGCACTGTGCATTCTCTGGCTTTACTCCATTTTTGAAAGATAAAAGTTTTAAAAGAGTCCACAATCAGGGGATCCCCAGTAGCTATATAATTTTCCAATTGCAAACGAAGAGCTATAGTTTTCGTGAAATTTTGAGCAACTTTGAAAAATTCTGATGTTGGAACAGGTTGATTCTCCAACTGATTCCAATGAAAAAGCATATGCAGCCAGTGTACCACATCTTCTTGATCCTTCATCACCTTGGAAACTTGTGTGAAGTCTGCAACGCTATAAGATAGCATGGAACAGATAACAATTTCCAATAAATTTTTGCGCAGTGAAGCCACTCCTCCATGAATAGAAGCAACTTCCGGTTTATCCAGGGCAGCCTCAAGCTTGGCAATCCATTTGGTCATAATTACTCGCCAGTTTTTTAGTAAGTTGTAACATTTTTCTTCTAAAGATTCATTCAAGTCTGCAATTCGTCTTGTAATTGCCACAGCTACCAGAGAAATCAAAGGGTTACTGTAATTGGCTTCATTGGTCTTCACAAGCTTGTTCAACATATCCAAAAATTCTTCTGCAAAGCAGGTATCTTCTTTGTCGGAGAAATCCAAGTGACATTCTCTTTCATTAGTTTTCTCCGTCCTTGGTCCTAATTGCCATATAATTTGTAATACGAGGGCTACCACAGCCTCCGTTTCTAGAGACAGGGATCCTGTGTAAATGGCTTCAAAAAGATTCCTCAGTTGTATACGATGTCCAGCGCGGAGACTTCCAAATGCGATGAACTCATCCACAGCTAGTTTCCGGTGGCATTCATTTTGTCTTGCCAGGATATTATTTTGTGTATGTTTCGTGGACTCCAAAGTGATTTGTAGATTGGATTGGGAATATCGTTCATGATTTGAGGTGTTTTCTAGTTTAAATGAGCAATCACTCGGAATGGTAGGTTTTGATGGCCTTGTACTCCCAGTGTAATAGTAGGTGCACCCCATGCCATTGTTTATTATATATTTTTCCCTGCTGTCTGCAAGCACATCCAAAGGATTCGTTTTAGTAAGAGAAGTAACAGATGCAGGCATTAACTTGCTTCCTATTTTAATATTTTTTCCTGGGGTCCCTCCTATGTAACGGGAAATCTTTTTATACTCTAGCCAAATTTTTTTCACACTATTTCCTTCCCCATTGAAAATTTTATCCCCCCAAAGCATATACTTAACCTGGGCCACGTAATCCCGAAAAATTGTAAACTCTGAGGGAGTTACCAGTTCAAAAATAACTGCCCATTGCAAAACCTCTTGTGGGGGAAGGGGTCTCTCGTACCTTGTAACAGATTCGCGATGAGCTAGTAGTTGAACTTTAAGTTTACATTTTTTACATGTTATTTTAACAGTTCTTTCATCTGGCCATATATAAGTTTCATGTCGGCAGACACAAGGACCAAAGTCAATGATTTTGCGTTGCAATTCTCTACAAGTTTTGATGGCTGCGTCGATTTCCGCATATTTTCGCTCAATGGCAGCTTCAGTGTCCCGAAGAATTTTATCCCGAAGATTTATCATTTGCTCGTTTTGACGAGCATACTGCACAGAAAATGTATTCCAATCCACGTCTTTACTGCTGAGTATTCCTGTATATTGGGCGTTCTTCTCACGGCAACTGAAGTAAGCTAGTAACATATCCAACAGGTCCATATCCTTCTTATAAGGTAACAGCAGATTGTCAAATAATTTTACATTCACTTCCGGTTTATAGTTCAACAAAAGTGGGATGTCTGCTGTAATGATTTGGTCCAGAATTTTCAAAATCTGTAATGACACCAAGTAAATCTGACTCTGGCCCAATGGGTCATTATGGTATTGCATCTTTGCGTTGGAATGGTATAGTGAAAAAAGTTGCGAAATCGCTGAGGATCCAATATTCTGAGAAGTACAGTGATATTTAATAAAGTTCTCCGTGTCGTATAGCCAAACAAGTGCCGACGAGGCTGGCAAAGACTTCATACTCCGAAATAAATCTCTACCACCACCTAGTTCCATAATTGACTTGATGGTTGTGTACCTTTGAAACACTTCAGATTCATTTACTTGAATTTTGGCACGTGATGATGAAGATGAGTGTGTTTTCAAATTTTGGAGAAACTGGTCCAACTTGGGGATCTGATGATGAAAGTCTTCTGAAGCGTGTTCACTTTGTAATGATATCGAGCTTTGGGGGACCTCCTGCTGCTGGTTATGGTTAGTTACGTGATCCCAAATGATCCTCATTTTATTGGTTAACCGATCAACTGTGGATGCCACATGTTCCAAGCATTTGGTCTTTAAGGTCAAAACCCAATCCGAAATGAACGAAGTTCCGGTTTCGTTACCCAATTTCACCAGCTTTTGTACACGTCTGCCCAACTTTGCCAAAATCTGAGTGGCGATATCCACGTCAAGCATGTCGTTCACTGGAAACTGACGAGCGACATTGCTTAAAACTCTAAGCATGACTATTTTGTACACCAGTTTAGCTTCCTCTTTGGAAGGCTGCAGAATTTCCAAAAGTTTCAGTTGAACAGCTCCTTTGAATGCCATGTACAATCCAGATCGCCTGAATGGGAGTGAGTGTGCTGATCCAGTGGCTTCATTGAGAGAAACTTGATCCTTAAATTTCTTTTGAATTTTAAAGTCATCTTGATGTAATTCTGAACTCTCTTCTGAAGGAACAAGTACGCCAACTATCCAATCTGAAACAAGTTTAGGATCTGCGACGTCCCTGGTTTCAGTGAACTCCGATCCTCCTTTTGATGACTTTCCCATGGAAACATCAAATTCTTTCGTTGCCAGTTCATGTAGCTGCTTTGCAAATGGTAAACTTGCCAGCATATCAATATTTTGTACAGTTTCCAATGTTTCAGGAAGTTCCAAACTAAATTCCTTCTCCACATTTGACATGGCAAGAGCTGAAGGCAAAGAACATCGGAATGTGGACACAGTAATTCTTGATAATTGATCGTCGTCATCATGTTCATGCTTCGTAATTAAAAGAGCACTGTTTTGGCTGCGCACGTAAATTGGAATAGTGACCCCATTCTGAAGACTGGCTACTTCTACTGGAAATGTTTCCAGAAACTCTGCAAGATTCCAGGAAGTCGGTTGAAGAGTTACCCATTTGTCTAACATTATCTTGATCGGTTCCAATTCAGGAATGGAGAGTTTTGAGAAAATTGACTGAAAAGTTTGAAGTAAAAATTGTTCAATTTCCTCCAAGTTGGGCTGTGACTGTCCCGGTGTTTGTTTTGGAAGAAGGATGTGAACTAAAGCATCGCCAAGAAGGGCATTGGGTTCATCGCCATCTTCGGAATCGCTGTAATTGAGAATTGACTCATCACTTTCACCATCGTCAGTGTCAACATCCAGGGTTCCTGCTGGGTCGTCATCATCAGAATCATAAGCAGGCACGTTTGTCTCGTCATTTTCTAAAAAAATACGCATTTAGACACATTAAAATCTCCTAAAATGAAAACCGTGCAAAAAATTGGGGAAAATAGAATTTACCTGTTTGTAAATGCATTTGATGCATCTTATCACTTAAGTTAAAATCAGCCATTCTGTCTAGCTTGGTCCAAAGATTTTTTTCCCAAACAGGTGTCCAATGATCAACCTTAAAAGGTATTAACAGAGCATAATTAAAAATCAAAAGTACTGCTGAATCTTACTAACTACATACAACTAAACTAACATATTTCCAAAATACTTTAAAATGTGTAACATGGTTGTGTACCAAACTTTAAAGAAATACCTGAAAATCGTCTGATAGGCGATAGGCTAATTATCTTACCTTAAAGCTTCAGGCCAATTAAAATTTTGTCATCAAATTAATTTCCGGGTAAATGAGTTGCACAATTAAATCTGCGCATGTAGCCTTTGCACTTGTGTGTTGTGACTGTGACTGTGACTGGAAATTATGAATAGAGACAACGTTTTCACATTTACAAAAACGTACAGAAAATTAAGAAAAGCAGTGCCGAGTGCAGGCAGGGTGGGCCGAACGACAGCATCACAAAAAATCTAGACTCTAGACTCTTTGGTCTTGATTCAAGACAAATGCTGAATGCATCATGCATGGAAAAGGAAGGCTATAAATGACTAAGCATTACACTTTTTACACATTATTACGCCGCTGAAAGCGAAGCGTCAGCAAGTATTGACTTTATCATGTTTGTCTGTCTGTCTGTCCGTCCGTGAACACGATAACTCCAGAACGCGTTGACTGATTTCGCTCAAATTTGGTATGTGGGTCACTATAGTCAAGGGCAAGAACCCTATTGATTTTCAGCCCCCAGGGTCAA
>JAQFXM010005987.1:0-13984 GCA_034693345.1 Entomobrya multifasciata | reverse complement strand
CAGAAAAACTACGTGTTTCGCTATATCTGCTAATATATGCACTTCTTCGTGGTAACTTTAAAAAAATAAAAATGCTGGTAATATACATAAAACTGGATTTACCCAGGTTTTTTAATATCGTCTAAAATGAACTGTTATTAAAGGTTCACGGCAGCGTGTGTGTTGTTGTATGCGTAAACTTTGCTGATGATGACGCGGTGGAAGCCGGCTTGGTGCTTTGCTGATGCTTTACTCTTTGCCAGTTTCGTGGTGGTAAAAGTTATCCACAAGCTCAGCAACCTCACATATGGTTGTTCTATCAAGTCAGCTTTTTCCTATCCCATATGAAAGGGCAATTATGGCTTGTTTAGTTCTGGTATATCCTTAACCTACCATATAGTTTACCTTTCATTCCTTACGTAACCATGCAATATACATATTGCACCGCATAGAGAATATAACCGGTCACCTCTCTGCAAGTTCAGTTCACCTATCTAACAAGCATACAGGGTAAAGGTTCCTCTTCACACATAACGCAACATAATTTGAACACATGACGAATGGGAATGTGCAAACAGCGGAGGAGTCCGTTGGATGCAAGCAATAAATATGGGTGATTGGAGATGGGCCGTTTAGGTACTTAACCATCCATGAATTGAATTTTATGTTTGCTCATAACGTAATAGTTGTATTGTGTGTTTATCATAACTACACTAAAATAAAGATTGTAACTACATCACCACAGTCTATTATGATTATGAATATTATTTGTGTAGCAAAGAGCCACATTATTTGTGTAAAAACACGTCACAGAAAGGGAGACGATTGGGTTGATATTGTACAAATATAAAATATGGAAAAGGTGTTAAATCACTGATTGATACACGTACAAACACGGATAAATTGCTAGCATCTTTCTCTCTTACAGGTAAAAATCAGTTGACATTTCAATTAAATGAAATTCTTGTCATTTTAACTGTTTTTCACATAATCATAAATTCATAAATATTTTATTACATGTGTAATTTATATATTTATATAGGTGTACTCCGTTGTGCCAACATGTATAGCTCGAATTCGGTTTGCGGTGTTTGCCTCTTGACACTTAAATCATTCTGATCAAACACCAATTACTCCTTTCCGGGGTCATTTTGAGTCGTATTTAAGTATTGATTACACTATTGTTATAAATTCTACACTTATATGCATATCATACAAAAGTCGCATGAAATGAGTGTCTGAAAAGTTTCTCACACTCTGTTTCACGTTAGATGTAAACATAATGGGAGTGAAAGCCACGATTTTCACCATCATTAAATCTTGGCTTGTAAGACCGAACTGATCGAAGACAACTGTAAAGATCTTTCCTGGATTTTATTTTATTTTACATAGCCTGGACAGTTGACCGATGAATTTAGGTTAAAGGAAACGCTTTACATAAAAACTTGCTTATCATTCTTGATATCCCTGCATCTGTCATTTCATTAGTATTTCCAATCTGTCTCCCCATAAGCAATACAATGTTCCGTCACTATCATTAACTTTTGGTGGTGTTGATGGAATGGATGATATAGCATACATTTCCGGTTGAGTTGTCCAATTATTATATAATTTCATATGTTCACCTGCTTTATTCTGGTCATGAGAATGTTTCGTCCATCTCTCGTTAACAATAAAACATGTGGTTCAAATTTTGTACATATTTTGTAACTTTTATCGGGCTGTGGATTTCGAAACGACTTAAAAATACAGCGATGAGCATGGGTGTGGGTATATCATTCAATGCCCTCATTCATACATGTAATCAAAGAGGATGCGAAATGAGCACACGCAACGAAAAGAGTCCGAAGTTGTGATACTACATATTACACTCACTACACACAATAGCTAATGTTTCGGCTTTTGCTCAATTTTTTGACAACTAAATGAATCTACAGATTGTTAGCCATGTTTGTGTGTGTAAATGCGTCTGATAAAATTTATAATACAAAATACAAATCTCGGTTAGTGTTTAAAATATTATACATGTAAAAAATTTACGTATACAAAATAAGCAATAAACTCAGTCTCAAGTAGTTAGTCGGTTTCATCCACAATAATAT
Source organism: Entomobrya multifasciata (assembly GCA_034693345.1). NCBI lineage: Eukaryota > Metazoa > Arthropoda > Collembola > Entomobryomorpha > Entomobryidae > Entomobrya > Entomobrya multifasciata. Next base: position 11,903 of record JAQFXM010005987.1, on the reverse strand, counting down.
TCAACTTTGTAAACATTTTCTCTCTTAATTTTGGTTATTATTATGAGGTATGAGAAAGTCCTTCACCACTTTGCTCGTCCCGTATAAAGGGTCGTTCTTCGTTCTAGTAGACGAGCACGAAATACCCCTCTCACTTTTACACCACATTACTATACATAATATGTACATTATATATCCATATCCCCATCACCTCGCCAATGTAATGTGTGTTGTGTGTTGTGGATACAATATGCATCATTATCACGGTTGTAAGTGGTGTGTATATGTGTGGAGAGCAACAACCAAGACAGGAAACTGCTGCAGTTGTAACCGGATGACCTTTCTGATCAACACCTTTTGCTTCTCAGACTTTCAGACATAACAACAGTCATTAAGTTGTGTATACTTACATATAAATGATTCTCATATCTTGTGCACATCCTTACTACTACTCTTCCTCTCCTTCAATAGTAGCCTGCTGTATTGTATACTATGAGATGCGTGTTTATAAATGAATGAATGAATGAACGAAATGTGAGCTCCTTTTCTGCTGCTTAATAGTGTAATCCATAAAAGGATTCAGAAGATCAACAAGTAGGGTGAGTAAAGACGTTCTTTGTCGAGAAGTATAAAAATATGATATTATAACTCCTATCATAAAAGTAGTATCATAAACGTCATTTTCTTAGTAAATGCAAATATTTCTGACGTTTTACTTTAATTAAGAATGTTATTAGCTGTGAATTGTTTAAACGATGATGATTGATGATTTACTTGATAATATTAATATATTGCAATGCAAATAACTTGTTGTACATGATAAAAATTTAACTTATACATGCCAACTTACGGATTATATCTTTGAACTTATTTGAACTCAGTTGCTCTCTAAGATTTGCTTCTTGAGATTCAGAAAGATTGATTGATGGTTTGCAAACGATAATCATTATCAATGAACAATCGAACCAAACGAAGATTATCAAGAACATCAATGAGAAAAACATGGTTTTTGTTGCTTATATAAATAATTTGACTTGTAATTAATTAGATAATAACCTGATACGTACATTAGGAAACTTCCCGGTTGAAAATTGTCTCAGTTGACACCTACTTGGTTGTATTGGTCTGCTTTGTAAATATTCTTGAGGTAGCTGTAATAAACAAGAAATTCATTAATCGTTAGGATTGTAATTCATAAAAAAATTATATCAGTAAAAACTGCCAGCTTTGTAATTATAAGCGGAAACAAATACAAGCTTTACAATCAAATCTAAGCGATAAACGAATGACAGAATTCAGCATACATGAAAAAAATTGCACAAAAAATATGCATGCATATTTATACAAATATGTTTGTCTGTACGATTTTTTTTGGCAGGGTCACACTCAATGCTAAAGGAGTTCGTTGCATCCTTAAATGGAAGGACATGATACTTCTTGCTTTCATAAGGACATATGATACTCATTCAATCAGTGCTCTACAAATCACAGAGGAGCCAGAGTATCCTCTTTTTGTTTACTTAACCTGTGTGAATACAAACATCAAACTTAGTTGGTTTGCTTGTTGCTAGCACCATAATCTCGTCAAAAACTCAAAACCACATACATTTTCACATATTTTGTAAATATATGCAGAATCCGTGCATACTTAAGTGCTCAGTAAGCCTAGATTTGATAGACGTAATTACGGTTATGACGTTAGCCCTACCACTACCATTATCACCATCAAACACTAAACGCGATGATGATACGATACATACGTCTATCTTCAACTTGGCTGTAGTTGTGTGTGCACATCAAACAAGACAATAGTCTGTCAACATCAACTATGTGATGGTCGCATATTCATTATCGCATCTTTTGACGCGCACTGCAATTCAGTAGAGAGATGCGTAACAAATACTACAAAACGTAGCTATACATATTCATAATTTGACTTCACTTGAACTACATGAATTTTTCTAGGTTATGTGCTACATGTAAATGCGTAACGTGTGTCTTTGACATATTGCACTTCTAGTAAATTCTCAGTTTTTACGCTACAAGCCACCAATATTTTTTATCTAATAGCAGACATGTGGCCTGTACACATCAATGTATGATACCAAGTATTACAGTCGTGTGTATAAATTAAATGTATTTTTGCTTTTGTCTTGCCCACTGCAAAATTTTGGCCTTGTCTTATAATAACAAATAACGGATAATATTGTAACAATACATATATGTGTATGACTACTTATTCTGTTTTTGAATTCATATTCTGTGTATGAATATAAATAAGCGTAAAAATATTAGGCCATGCATGAGACGAAACAAGTAATTTCTGGTTATTTAGTTATTATATTAAGCATGCTGTATTATATGTAGAGACTTTAGCACAACAAGCAAGATTGAAATAAAGTTTTAAATTTTATCGTGTGCGCTCTTCAATAATAATGTAACACTGTACTATGAAGTGAGATCTTAATGTACGCGTGAAATAAAAACAAGCTATTATACTTTCATCTGCCCAGTCGATCCGGGTAAAGCACAACTACTCGAAAGAATTCTAATCCTTGAACCATTGACTTAATTTATAAATGTATGGGATCAGCTAAAGCTGCTGCTGCAAAGCTTTCCACAAGTTGCCACTTTAACGAAGATATATAGACCATCCATCATTCGACCCGTCGTGGGAGGCTATAATCATATATTACATACACACACATACATGTTACTTATATCTAACTAAATTAAAGTATTCTATGGAACAAGCGTATACTCATTCATACACATTACAATTATCACCCATGTCAGCACGAACGACCGCAGTTTTACGGAAATTCGATGGAAGGACCCAACAAACCAGTTCCCAAATAAGACATTTGCAAGGAAGAACAATACTTGCACATAAATAAAATGCATCTTATTTAACAATTAGGTAAAGTAAATTGTATGTAATTTGGTAACACTGAACAAGTTGTGTGAGTAGTCATACCCATGTCCCTATGTGTGTACGCTCAATGTATCTGTTTTATTTATGAAAATAAACCATGTAGATTCACAACGAAAATATTTTGGTGTAATACTTTGTATGCATGCATCACAAATTATGTATGGAACACATAAATTTGATTTAAACACCAAGAAGATGAAAAGGTCGTTTATGCCCACAGACAACAAGAATCTAGTAAATCTTACATGAACATGTAAAGATGAAGGGATCCCTTAGTGTGAATAGATGCTGGAAGCAACCATTCCTGCCAAAACAAAAGTGACAACTTGGACCCTTAAAATTAACACAACATTGACCCACGAAGCCAGCAAAATATTATTCTCCTGACAAACAAGTCAGCAACAATGACAAGGTACAAAGGGGCCGAGAATAAGGGACGGTGCTCCTTCCCTTCCTCCCTTGTTTGTGAGCTAGGGAATTGGGAACACATTTTGTCGTATTTAAAAACATCTCAAAATTCCATGGGCTGCAGTCAAACATAGATGTACTTATAATAGTATTATTTAACTTAAACTAAACGGTTGGAGTGAGGTTTTTATTACACCATGACCACTTCATCTTCTAGTTTCAAATTTCTAGAATAAAAAAACTTTGGAAAACCCGTCAGTACACATGTTGTAGGGCCTAGAAAAGTTACTGTTTTCAAACTCATAAAGCTCACGCATGTGTTCATGTATTGTACGAGTAAAGTTCAATTCAATTATTAAATGAAATCATTTTCCCATTTGCTGTAATCGTTAGCCAAAAACGATGTAGCCCATTCCATTAGATATGCCGAGTTTTGCCTCAATTTTGGTTTCAAATAATTTCATTAAATTGCATTTTTATTCAACATGTTCTTCAAACTAAAGTGAATTTAAGTTTGAAGTATTATCAGAAAATTACTTTAACCGAAACTGGTAGAATGTAAACTAAAACTTTGGACATTGGGTCATATCGATTTCCTCAATTCCAACTTTATGACTTCACAATAAGTCGAATGACACACTGATACTGAAATGCCATTCCATACACATCATAAAAAAATGCTGACCTTTTTCATTTACAAACACGCATAACATTAATCCTTAGCTGTGAAGAAGAATCATGAAGTGATGAAAAACGTCACATTTAACGTTCCCACAGCATTCCTCTCTGATTTTTTTTATTTCGTCGATTTTCTTCAGTTGAAGTAACCTTATATAACCAATGAATGTAGGCAACAAAATTTTCAATAAGGTAGTTTCTTTCTTTTTTTAACAAAAAGGTTCTATATGACCAAATAGAGGAATAAGTATGAAGTATTTCAAATAAATATGACATGTACATATACTTAGTTAAAGAGAAGACAACCGATGCGATGGGAAGAAGGAAGGGAGAGTTGTGGAATATTCAAACCTCAAAACTTCAAGACATCCACTTTTTCAGCGGAAGAGGAACATTCACAGAAAGAAGTTGGAAACCCTTCAACATTTCAACTATCCAAAGTTTCACTCCAATAAAGGATAGTTTTGTGTATAGTTATGTGATCTTTGCCAACCTACCGTGCTTAAAAAGTCCAAATCATTTTAGACTTCACATACATCTTACAATGATCTTAAAAAAGTTTCTATCTGAGCAATCGTACTACATATTCATATATGATATGATACATATAACACATTCATATACTCTTATATTATATTCCCTTTTTTAAGTTCATATTTTCTAAGAATACTTTTTTAAGAAGTTTTTTTTCTTATATAAGTATTCTGGAAGAATCTGTATGGTATCAAGAATTGAATGCATTCATCTCATTTTCTAATATGTGCGCCCATATAATACTCAAAGCCGACGAATTCCTTTTTTTTCATGGAATCCCTTCGGCTGAACCAAAACCAAGAGACAGACAATTTTCATGATGGCTCCAGTCTATACATCATATATATCCCATACCGTCAAAAAACCAATATCATCCAAGAAAGAAAAACAGATTATCCCTAGTGCAAACTAATAGTCAGTCAGTATTCTTATTCTTCAAGATAATCCAGGCATATAAAGGGTAAACGCATAGCTATATTTATTTCAGCAGACAAACAAAACATTTAATATTGCTCAATACAAACTTTTTTTTATAAAGGATTGCAGCAAAAGTTTAGGTTTACAATTTTACATCCCACAATTCTCTCACTATTAATTATTTCACGTTTTGATCTCTTTCTCTCCTCAGGATTATTTAGACATTTATTACCTGTAATTGCATACCTGCTTTTATATTCCAACAAAATTAAACACTTAAAGTCTACCGTCGTATGAAGCTTAAACGATGATCATTGAAACTTTATACATTATGACATGACGGTGTGGTGTGCACTATGAGGAACTGCTCATTTTTTATTGTATTGTTGTCAACTTATTCATTTCATAGGTCCAGTTTCCTTGTTTTTTTTGTTTCTAGTGTTCACTGGAGCTTTACTACTTACCTACATTCAAGCTAAAAAATATACCCAGAAAGAATAATAACGTGTCGAGAGGCACGCCACAGATTATGCATAAAACGTCATCCAGAGGACAAACGAATCACAAGAAAATAACCTTCAGCTGTTTACTTGATTTTCATGTATTTAATTTCAGCTAGTTGCTCTTAACTTGGCGAGTGTTTTTTCGCATTATATGTATCATGACCACATTATGGAAGGTTGGGTTAAGTCATGCCATCATCATCATTACAATTGCCATAAATGGTTGATTTTTTAAGCATTCACAAGTCATCACAAAAATAGTAGACGAGCACACGAATATACTCGTTCAGAGAGATCGCTTTGCATCAAAACTTATCATTATCAACGCATGACAACAAGACAATTCTCACTGCTGTTGAGAGTTGAGCCTGTGCCCTGGCACATTAAATAGACAAAATAAAATAAAAATCAAACATTGAATAAAATGCGCATGCTATGCAAGTGATGTGATGGAATGTTCCATATTAAAAAGAATGACAAGGACAGAGTAGAGTTGGTGTTATACATACCAAAACAGTAGGTTTATTGTATTGGCTACTCTTCTGTTAAAGTTAATGTAATGTTACGACGTAATATTTTGCAATTAAACAAGCTGGTGTTTTTTCGCAGTTTTGTCCAATAGTCTATGAATGAATGCGTCATAATACTATCAGCCAAAGTCTGGGTCTGTTGTGCCATGTTTTTTTCGAGAAAACGGTAAAATCAAACATTGTCTATGTGACTGACTGACTCGTTTGAATAGATTATCTAATACTGGTTACTACTAATGACGAGCACAACGCCCGGTCTAGTTAAAAATGTTACGACCATTTTTATAGATATGTGGATCAGCACTTCATGTTTAAACAAAACGATCACATAAACATCATGGCCATATGCAATGATGGAAGTAAAGCCAAGCCACAATTCACATTTAACTACCTACATAATTTAGGAACTTATTCAGAACGCAAATATGAAAATTACAATTACAATGGCAAAATATAAAATTGAGAAAAACAAATCAACTTCTGGATTCTCCTGGTTAATCTCCCTAACCCAATGACGCTCTGGATGAATATCATTCAAATAAACAAAAGCAACAAAAATATTTTTGCAGCTCACCCATCATGATCATTTTTAATACTTATACGAAGGTTAAAGAGTTTGCGGGTGTAGAGTAGAGTGTAATTTTTGCCGTCTCTTTCCTCTACTTTTCATTTCATCCCAGATCCCAGCAGAGATCCATCCATAAAAAAATGTACGCATGATGTGGTTGGTGAATTACTCTTTACTCAAATACTTGGCTCATGGAACGAGATTAAATGATTATTGTGATTACTTTAATAAGCTTGTTGTTGGTAAGGCTTCATTCGCCTTGAGTGTGTGCTTTATGTAACTATGCAGTGTAAGCAACTTCACATGTCACACTCAAAAACAGCAAAATCATCAACACCATCAAAACAATCGTATTAAATATTAACCTAGAAAAAAAAGTTTTTATTTTTATACACATCTCCAACTAACCAAACATATTGCATTGCATAGCATATAGTTCGGGTTTAAGAGCCTGCTTTTACTGCTTGTATGGTTACACTTCCTTTTAAAACGCGAATGGAGCATCGTGCATAATAACTGAAGAACTAACTCATTAAATATGTGCATTTACAATTACAACAATTTGAGTTTAACCTAGAACCACTCTTGACGCACGGGCTAAAAGTACAATGTGCAATGCATGTACACATAATATACTAATCTGATATAATATTACCCGATATCTTTCCTTATTACAGTCGCAAGTCTTTTAATGCCAACTTACATGCAATATATCCCACTACTTATGTGAATATGTTCATATATCTTGATGTGTGTATTGATAGACAAATTTTGGAAAATATTTGTTCCATGTTCCACTAATAAAATAGTCGTAGTCATATATTCATTTTGTACAGACTTGAATATAACATATAACTACTGGATATTTTCCACTACCATAGCCGTAAACCAAATTTAGATATAATTGGGTATATTGAAAGATAATTGCTTTCTCATCCTTATAAATGCTTGTGATAAAATCCGATCATTAAGTGCTTATAAGTTATACATTCGGTGCTCTGTTGAATGTATATTATGTGACATTTATCAAACTACACAAGTTGAAACTTGGCAGGTAAAATTATTAAAATTGATTTTGCACGAATACTATACTACGCTACATTACATACACCAAGGAGTTCATACTTTTCCTGTAAATATTTAATGCAAAATTTTATTTTCCTCTTCTGAAATAAAGCGTGTGGTATGCCTATCCAGGTGGATTGAATATATTGATGTTAGCCTACAGGTTATGTAAACTACGATGTTATTATTTTACAATGGAATATTCTCGTTGCGCTGTTTGATGCGCTAAAATGAAAATCTTTCCAAGGACTTTTAAGTTATAACCTTATTATCATCTTCCTTTTCAACCTAATGGCAATTTACTACGAAGGTACTAGGTGCAACATAAAATGTGTACATGTGCAGTACTTTTGTAGAAGTTGACTTACTGTCGACGGCGTAAACACATAATTTTTTTCATTTTGGGCATGCATTTATATTATTGCCAATCACATACATATATAATCAATGTATATTAATGGAAGCGTGCATATCTGTATTGTAATCACTCCTTGACAATTTATGGATGAGTAAATACATTCCTGTTGACTGCCACCAACTATGAATGCACAATGAGGGAAAATTGTCTTAAGAAAGCTGCTTGCTTCCTTATTTTGCAAAATTAATGTTTTTGGAGGAACGTTAAAACTTTTTATTCCAGGCCACGATTAGTGTCAGCTAAAAATACAAACACAGGTATTCAGGTATGCATGCAAAATACATGGGTACGCGCGGAGTGTATCCAATGATATTGAACATCATTTTTGGTGTATCGTATCACACACCAAAACCAGAGGTATAATATAATTCACAAAGTATGCCTCTTTATCGCTACTACTAATCAAATAATTTTTTTAGCAACTACCACCATGGTGTGTCGAGAGAAATTAAGAATATTTTTATTATGACAAGTTTTGCAATGTGACCTTCAAGACAACACTTTAATGTCTTCAAGCATATATGCTTCATATTCATTTTTATATTAAAGACTTGAGGCGTTGTAACTGAGATTTTTTCACTTACTACAACTAACTTTGAAGAATTATGGAAATGAAAGAGACATGAAACTTTCCAATATCTTTAGATCATCTTCCCCATTTACTCAGTTAAAGAAATACATGTAAATAAACACAGTTGTAGGTAGAGTTAAGCTAATTTAAATGATTCCCTACCTATGTCAGGTGTGTTGCCAACTTACTACGTGACATAATTGACAATAACAACTGGAATTGATTAAACGCGCTGTACGAATCAATGCATACAAATTTGTTATAGTTATCATAATCTATCGTATTCGTAATGTAAGTAAGTATACCTATGCATCGACTTTTGGGTGAATTTAATCCGATGTAAGATAGGATTCGTGATATAGATAAGTTGGTATTTGCAGCAAAAACCTAAATGTTTCATGATGACAAGTGTCATTTTAACAAAGTAGATTTGGGTCTACATTTATTTATAAATCACATCACAGGTTTGTATATGTTATGCAGATATACATATTCTACAGCGTATTACAATCAGGTTTGTAATATTTTTGCAGAATACCTTGCTGTCTGCAGAATGTTTAACTATCCAGAAGCGGAACAATTAAACAAATTTTTATCAGTAAATCCATAAAAATCAAGCAGTGATTTCAGATTTTCTTTGTTGATGAATAAAACATGGAGCAACCTCGAGCAAATTTAAATTACATACATGATTAAATTTTACTATTCTTTTGTAGTCCACCCTAAGGATCGATATGAAAGAATTATTTGATACAGGTTATAATTTTGCACCCTGTTACGATTATAAATATAAAAAATAGCTCGCAAATATAATACGCATTTGTTTTTTTGAAAAAAATACAGCGTTGTAAACAAGAAAGTAAATTTAAAAGTAACTCCTTCTATGGAATAAAACGTCACAACTAAGATAGTCTAGTAGACCTATCATAAACTATGCCTTCCATCTTGGACATTTTTTTTGACCAGCTTGATTACACGAAGCTCACGTAGTATCATTAAAATATCCTACTATATTCTATTTTTATTATCTTAATCAAGTTTTGTCAACATTTTTAATAATTTTACTTCCAAAACAGACTTCACTCTTATTTGTATTCAGCCTGAATACCTAAAACATATTTTTACTTTCATTCTGATATGAATATTACCTGTGATTTGTAGGTGGACCTGTTCAAAAGCTTATTAGATATGATGAAATAATATATGCATACCTCTATTATCTATTTCATATGGCATAACCAGGAAGTAGTTTAATTTCACAAGGACAAAAATATTGCCAAGTTCGTACGAGAAAATATTACGCTAGAAGCTTTCATATATGAAGATTATACACAAACAGCTAATGTTGAATCGAAAGCCTTTGGATATGTATTGATATTTTTATTTAAATATATTGTAGAAAGCGACTTAGTGTAATGCTTATTCTACTTTTTCAGCATTTAAAAAACTGTAAATGCCCTGAACCTATTTGTTATTTTTTATGTGGGCTTTTCAGCGTAGGTAATTATTGTTGAAGATTTTAGTAGAAACTGCAAAGATCCAGGAAGTTTCTATGCAGTTAAAGTTGTATCGCCGCCAGTAGCCAACAAAGAAATATACATTTGTACTTTCGCGTGCGTTTATCATCAAATTGTAAGTGTTTTCAGTGATCAAACATTTATGCTGACAGTTGTCTGACGAAAATGTGGAACTGGTATTCCTTTTCATCAAACTGACACATCTACTCCTCTTTGCAACACACTTGTCATTAAAAGTGAAAATTTGGTTGCACGCATTTCAGTTTTCTTTCCTTTAAACCTAGTTCAATGATACTTTATTTAATTGCATTTCGAAAGAAACTTGCATTTTAGAATTTTATAGGCATTGCCTCACATTTATAATATTTAATACAAATGATGAAAATCTCATGTTACATCACACAGTGTTCAATTCGCCCGAAGAAAAGAACGAAGTAGAAACCCTCTAATTGGTGGACAATCTTTTAAGCCTTAAAACTTAAAACCTAAAATGCGTTTATACCAATTCATTCACATTTAAAATCATAAAAAGCTTAGAAAACCAATAAAACAACAAACCTCTTTTCTTTCCTGTAGAAAACGCGTGTTCAAAGAAACTTGATGCAACTCTATTATAATGATGTAGATCATATATGAAGGCTGCAAGAGATCGTAAAAATAAGGGGATGTGGAAAATCATTCTTAACATCTGTATGAGTTTAACCACCACCACGTCAAGAGAAGTCAGTCACATCTGCCTGCCATCATATACATCCAGCACTCATGTTCATACTAAACGCAACAATTATTCATAAAAAAGTCTTGTAAAATATACTGCAAGCGAGTTTATGAGATACAAAGACATGATACACGACAAGGCATGTGCCTTGCAGAACATCAACCTTCTTTTCTTTTTGAAGAAAATTATTGCATGTTTTCAAAAAGAATGGCAGATCATCTGTGTTTGTATAATTGCTTATATCCAGCAATTTTGAAACCTAAAAACCTATGTTTATACCTTGTAACTACTTGCTTTTAGTGGAATTCGTAGTTTTATGATGTGGTACAAAGTACGTTTTAATGAAAATGTGAAATGGAAGTTACATCACCAAACACAATGGTTTAATGATGAACACGGGTTATGGCCGTCACAGCCGCGTGTCCCTTTTACGGTGTACCTATGTTAAACAATATATATGCAAGAAATATGTTGAGATCGCACTATGATTTGGGTTCTCCACTAAATGTACCATTTTGAATGATTTTTTTCTTGCTTAAAATCTTTCTTTGGAAATTAATTTTTGATGTGCACATATTTTTTTCCTAAGTATTATTCACATATTTCTAACGTAAGTTGAAATAGCCGTTTTTTGCAGCCCAATTTTGTATTGATTTTTGCACTTTTCCTGAGGACAACAAATGGATGGATAGTAAATTAAGTTTGTGAGTAGACATTATCTAGCACAGAAAATTCTGAGTTAATTCTACTAGAAATTTTCCGGTTAAAGTTGAGTTAAAGTAAATTGAGTATGTCCGTAATCCACCCACACACTGAAGTACCTCCACAACACTGATTTCACGTTTTTGCTTTTGAAAGTAGGTGGGCATGCAGTATGAAGATAAAAAATTTAGTGGCTTCGGCCTAGTGATGCATGACGTTTTATTATTTGGATGGTAGCATGGAATGAACTTAAAGCTTGTATAATAAAGGTATGGAATTTTTCCAACTTCAAATTCCTAATACATTAAAAGTTTGATGGGAATTTCGCCGGGTATATTTGAAAACTACATAGTTTACTGT
>JAQFXM010005986.1:0-13986 GCA_034693345.1 Entomobrya multifasciata | reverse complement strand
AACCGATTGACGTGAAATTTGGTATGTGGGTCACTATGGTGAAGGGCAAGAACCCTATTGATTTTCAGCTACCCAGATCAAACCCCAAGGTCAAAGGTCAAGTGTTTTCAACTTGCACATAGTGTACATTTCCATGGTGCAATTGAAAGCTTTTAACGATTATATACCAAATAATGGGTCACTTGAGGTCACAGTGACCCCATGGGGTTAAAAATTGGGTTCAAAGGTCATTATCAGTTACTGTTCATGCGACATTTTATTCAAAAGCTCACGTTGAGTAGATCACGAATCATGTGTCACTTGGGGTCAAAAATTGGGATCAAAGGTTAGTATCAAGCGTATGTCATTTGTGTAATCATGTGAAAAAGTTTTTTTTTCACTTTCCACAATAATGTTTATCATTGCCATGTTTCGCAGTGTATCAGCTGCGTTTGTATAAGTGCTGTTACAGAGGGTTTATTATTCATACAATTATAGTACGAAAACTCCATGCATCATGTTTATAGACAACAATTGTTAAGGGCTAATTTTTACGATACATGTTATCTGATTTTTTGGCAAAATTAATTTTTTCCCATTAGGTTTGACATCAATACTTCAATATTTCATGACCTTTAATATTTGTATTACACTTTGAAACCAGACGAAGATCACAGTATAATGTTTAAGATAAGAAGACCAGTTATTAATTATGAGTCAGTTTAGTTTACGGCAGAAAATTCGTCTATATAAAGTTATAAAACAAGTCCCTTTTTCAACAGTTACTATCCCAAATTTATTGATTAAAAAACTGAAGCTTTGCCTATTTCAAAATCGTGCAACAATGGAAGCAGATTTTAAAGCACCCGTAAGCATTTACAAACTCGTCAATCTAGTGAGTATTTCCTGGTATTAAAGAAAAGAGTTTACTAAAACCACAATACACAATTTATTTAATTTTTTGTACCCTTGAATTTTACAGACAATTGGTGCCATTAATCTTGTAATAGGCTTATTTTCACATTTTCAATCGTTATGGGTAAAACCGGTAAAAAGCAATTTATATTTGGCACACCTTTATGAGATTTGTGACTCTGAATTTAATTATGAGACCGGTAAATGCTGTCCGAATATTGCCTTGGAACAGTTTTATGTGTCCGTGATAATTATTTGCTTTGTTTTGAGCTTAATTACATTTATCATTGGACTTCGTGTTGATTTCGGGAAAGGACACTATCGAAAATTGGTATGAAAACATTAGTTAATTTATAACAAAATACTTTAAATGGATTATGTTCAAACGAAATTTTATTTGGGGAAACTGCGAGTGTTTTTCAAGAATAGTTTTAATGGTTTTTATTTTTTTAATGTCAGTTAAATGTCAGTTGGTGGAAGTCTTTATATGATATCTGCTGTCCAAATTTATGCCTTTCTGGATCTTCAAAATAGTTCACAGATCTACAGATTCCGAACTTATGAAAAAATAGCTTCCTCGGTGAGACGACCTAAATATTTAAAATCAATGTGAACTGTTTAAATTTATTTTTTATTTTTTCATTGAATAGGTCATAACCTTTCTTCAGGCTGTTGCATATGCTATCACAGCTTTTACTCTATAGGAATTTGTCTCTGTTCTGAAGTTTTTTCATCGGATACGTCAAACTTAACTTCGGACATTACACCATCCATGTTTTTGTGAATTTAAAAATTAATTGAATATTATTGCTAAAAACTTTCTTAAAAACATCTATATCACTTTGATGTATGTATTATTATTTTTAAATAGGGAAATTTACTGATGGATCACTTTTTTAGATGTTGAAAAATTATAGCATTTCAAGCAAATCAAATGGCTTAACAAAACTGGACATATACTAGTACATCAGAATGAACAAATTACACAGTTGCATTTAGTGTATTCATGAGTGTTCCTTTTTTTAATATGAGTTATGTTTTGCATTCAAAGAATAACAGAGACGCAGAAAGTATGCACCTATCGCACCGAGGTTCGGTTTAGTTGTGATATTTTTATCAAGGTAACCCCACATATGCTTTTTCATCAAATTTGATGTGAAAACTTTTATTTGTATTTTTACCAGAAACAATTTTCAGCCAACTTCACACATCTAAAAGTAAAAATGAACTAATCCATCAAAAGTTATCAATCGTATTTACATTATAATTTACGTCAATCAAGTATTCTTTGAATATTTTTTCATCGAATGAATGTATTTTACATGGGATAAGTAATGATCAACCGACTCATACACGTAAACCAATGTAGACTAGGATCACTAACGTCAAAGAGAAGTAGTCATTATAACGATAAAATAACTTCAAAGTATACTCGAGTTTCCATTTTGAAGCATTATCGAAACAAGGAAAAATAAAACTGTTTTAACGCAGAAGCGGGTCATGGTCACATTAGTTGTATTTCAGTCGTTTACACGCGAATTCAACGTAACCCAACAATATATACATTTCCCCTGTATTGCACGTTTTTAAATTGTGAAAATTTATTAACAATATGGGAAAAACCAATATTGAATCACCAGGAAAACCATCAATATTCACAAAGAAAATGTTAAATAATTTGTAGGAAAGTATTTAATTATTGTAAATCCATTTTACTTTCGAAGGTGTTTTGACGATAAAGTGTGTATGAAGGCGATAACGTTTAAATTTTTTCCTCATGTAATATACTGGAAAAGTTATTGACTGCTCATACAATTATAGGACGGAAACTCCAAACATGATTATCTCCGATGACAATTTTATACTATCAATCATCGAATATGTGGAGGGCAAATTTTTACGAAATTTATGTTACATGATGTTCAGCAATATACATGATTTTAGTCCATAAGTTTTGATATCAAATCGTATAAGTAATGAACTTTAATATTTGTATTGCACTTTTACATCAAAAACGTGGATAAAAATTGCAATTTATCGCTTTTGATAAGAAGGTAAAATAATAAATATTAGCCATAACAGTGTTCGACGGAAAATGGATCTATATAAAGTGAGGAACAAGTTTCTTTTTTGCCAAGTTAGTATACGCATATTATTCCAACTTTATGTATTTAAGAAGATCACCTATGGTTATTTGAAAATCTTGCAACAATGGAAGCCGATTTAAAGGCACAAATTAACAAATGCAAAGTCATCAATCTTGTAAGTAATTCATGCTATTACAGAAAACTGTTCACTAAAACCATATATTTATTTGTGCACAATTTATTAGGTTTTTGTACTTGTTAATTTTACAGACAATTGGTGCTGTAAGTCTTATAATAGGCTTATTTTCACATTTTCAATCGTTATGGGTAAAACCGTTGACAGAAGTTTCATTTTTGCTACCACTTCATAGCATTTGTGACTTTCAAACGAATTCTGAAGGCAGTCACAGTTGTCCAAATATTGCCTTGGAACACTTTTATGTGTCTGTGATAATAATTTGCTTTGTTTTGAGCTTCAGTACATTTATCATTGGACTTGGTGTGGATTTAAGGAAAGAACCGTATCGACAAGTTGTATGAAAACATTAATTATTTTAAAAAAATATCTTAATTGGATTACATTTAATGGAATTATTTGTTCTGTTAGGATTTCGTTTACCATGTTATATCGACTATAGCTCTGGTTGTTGGTGGAAGTCTTTATATCATCTCTGCTGTCCAAATTTTTGCTTTCTTTAAGCTCCAAAATGAACCAGAAACCTACAGATTCCGAACTATTGAAAAATTTGCTTCCTCGGTAAGATTACCTAAATAATCAAAACAAATGTTTACTACTCAGATTTAGTATATGTTTATTAATTCAATAGGGCGTAGCCTTCCTTCAGGCTATTGCGTATGCTGTCACAGCTTTAACTCTAAGGGGCTAAATTGTCTTTTGTGAAGTTTTTGATCACTAAATACGTTATTTTTAATTTTTGCGATTCAATAATATATATTTTGTCGTCGAAAAAAGATGTAACCAACAAAAATTATTGAAGACTTTTTTAATAAATAAAATTATCCCTTTTATGCAAGGACGTTTATCGATAGGGCATATTTTGATGGATCAATTTGTACATAAGTGCTGGTAATATATAGAATGCCAAATTAAATGGTTTACCAAAAAATGAGCCTTTTCTGTAATATAATAAGGAACCAAAAATAGTATTTCTTGAATACATTTGACGTTAAAACTTTGATTTGTCCCTTTTCCAAAAATGATGTCCAGCCAATGACACAAAGCTGATGGTAAAAATACAAAAGCAGTCCGAAATATGCGTATGTTTAGTTCGTATAGGTAACCTTATAGTAATTCAAGCAAAAAAATCCCTCTCAACTTGTCAATTTTGTTTACCTTATTATTTACATCAATCAAATGTGCATCGATAACAGCAAAAAATTGGCATTCCTATTTGGAGCTTTTAGTGATAAATTTTGAATTGTATGCATAAGCTGATTGTGAGGCTTTCATGGTTTTATGTTTTTAGGGTTAAAATAACAGCATTGATTTCTTAGTACACGTGTGTAATCTTTTTTTTTTGGTTTGCATTTCTGTGAGTATGCACGTAAAAAAAAGTTAATGATGTTCGGTATGCTAATTCACCCTTGTCAATATCCCGGAGTTTTTCATTATTTAGCGATATAATTCAGCTATTCCAATATCACCACATAATCTTATGCTTTTAAAAGGTCAACGATTTCATAGAAAATTGTAACTCACCAAAATCGCTGATTTTTTTTGCTTGCATGCGCATACAAGATTAATGCAATGTTCATAAATTAAGTGATGATAAGTGATAAATTTATTATGCTCCTTCCACGTATCAAACGACACTTTTGCATGTTTTGATGTAGAGCTTCGGTTTCCATTATCAGAGTATGCATCAATATATTGATAAGATATGAGGAAAACAGTTGAGCTAAACTGAAAATCATGGTAATAAATGCAAAAGGGGCTCAGTACTGTCGTTTTTCGTCCGTTTCCAGTTCACTGAATGCTTATTTATCTGTAAAACCTGCGTAAATATCCCGTGGCGCGACGCTTCGCCAACGCGACGTTTAACTAACGTCATTTGACCAAATATTTATTTTCTTAAACTAGAATTAGCCAAAACTTAGCATTTTTATAAAATTTCATCCCACCAAGTCCTATTTCATTTGGTTACGACATATTACCAAAAACCAATTGCCAAGAAACGGCACTTCGCCAATAAAAAAGACGAAAGCCCAATTTCCATTGAATTACGTAAGAGTTAGAATTACCGTACATTAGGAAATAAAATCAATCCATGTCACATTTGAAGCCTTTATTTTAAGATATGCATTACATGTAAATGTACAAATATTACGAATCGACCTTGCATCACGACGCCAACATTTTACTTTCATGTACTTTTTTCAAATGTATACAGAATACCCTATATTTATGCGTTTACTATTTTCCTTTTAAAATTTTGGATGGATTTTTAAGTGAAAGTAGAATCAATACTTTATTTTTTGCTGCCCATCGGGGTTTGATATTAAGATTTCATACAAATTAAAGGTAACCTGGTATCATTTAAGACGAACTTACATGTTTTCTGGTTTTGGCTTACTGTCACCTCCTAGAAATACCTATTTGCCAAAGTGTCGTAGCATTGATCCTAAGGTTTTGGCTAAGTGTCTTATCCTGAAATTTTCATTTTAGTGGAACGTCGTACACAGGCGCCAAACCGGAAAAATTGAATATTTGGTGCACCGTCGTTTTGGCGAAGCATCGGACAATCGAATTTACTCGTATCGTAAAGATAAGATAATAAAATGTCTACACGGTATCACTTTATTATATAATTTCACTTGGCCGTTTTTCATCAATATTTTGTCTAAAGCTCACTGACGAAACTGAAGAGTAATTCCTAATTGCTTCCATACAAACTTTTTTGTGTTTATCGTGCTTCTAAAAATGGGGTTTGAATTAAAATATGTTTCTCCCATCAAATTATTCAAAGGAGTCAATTTGGTAAGGTTTACATCCAGATTTCCCATTTTTAATAACATAAAACTTTATCCCATTAATGTGTATTATAATATATGCATAGGTCATTGGTGTCATTACCCTTGGAATTGGACTATTCTCTTATTTCCAATCTGCTTGGACCAAATATACTCAAGTTTATATCAGCCATACTTATTATGGATACATATACCCATACAAACTTTGTCAGATGGGCGTGCTTGATCCCATGAACTTTCTAAAATCATGTCCGGATATTGCAATGGAACGGTTCTTTGTATCAGCGATTATAATTTGCTTTATTTTAAGTTTGATTACCTTTATCCTTGAATTTATTGAACGTGTGAACCTGAAAAGGAAGCCCTACCAAATTGCTGTAAGTTTGACGGTTTAAACTTGAAATATTTTACGGCCAATTATTTTATGCATGGATAAATATTCTTTTCAGGATACCATCTATCACATTTTAGCTGCAATATCATTAGTAATTGCTGGTGTTCTATACATTCTGTCTGCTCTTTTAATCTATGACGTATTGGATCTAGAACATGGAAATGGCTGGGTTTTTACACCGGATACTCCAGAACATAAATTCCGAACTGTTGAAAAACTAGTTTCCGCTGTAATATATATCATGAAGTGGCCTTAAATGTGTGAATAGATTTTGAATGTAATTTTAATCAATTTTTTTTTACTTTTTAGGTTTTTGTATTCTTTCAAGCTATTGCTTATGGTGCCACCGCATATCAGCTAAGAAAATAGAAATGGAGTTTTTATTTGTTTGTATTATGAGAATAATATTGA
Organism: Entomobrya multifasciata; assembly: GCA_034693345.1. Lineage (NCBI taxonomy): Eukaryota > Metazoa > Arthropoda > Collembola > Entomobryomorpha > Entomobryidae > Entomobrya > Entomobrya multifasciata. The sequence goes on along the minus strand of JAQFXM010005986.1, from coordinate 7,209 downwards.
AATATAAAAAATCAAGTTTTATTTTATCTTTATTATCAATATAAAATAAACATTGACAGGTAAAAAATAAGACGATTTGCCGAAATTTTCCGTATTTAACCTTGATATTTTTTATTATTTCACGGTCGTCTTTCAATAATGTCGTCTTATGTTCTTCGAGTTACCTATGACTTTATAGAATATTAGTAAACTCCAACGTCCAAGGCTTTGGTCGTTTGTTACAAAAATTTGTAAGCTTATTATTACTGCTACCTCCCAAAGTTCTTCGTGTCTGTCCTCTGATCAAAATGAATTTTCATATTGAAGTTATAACCTAGAAATGCATACGCAGGGAAACAAAAGCCACATTTTCGTGATTTTTAGTTTCCCTGTGTATGCACTCCTGCATTAAAACTTCAATATACAAATCAATTTTTCTCAGGGGACAGACACGAAGAATTTTGGGACTGGACAGTAAATCGAGTAAAAGTAAATGCAAAACAAAAAGCATTAAGTCATTCAAATGCAACACAAATTTCATTGTCTGTAGCTTTGTTGCATTTTCTGATTTATTTTTTTAAACCAGCAATTGAAGTACTTTTCTATTAACCATTAAGTGATGTTTATATAGAAGCGATGGTACGTGTTCCAGTGGAAACAAAACTCAAGTTTTAGATTAGTTTTTGTTTTAAAACAGTTTTAGCGAGCAATTCGTTTCACATTCTATTCTAGAAATTGAACACAAGAAAAAATTCGGTTTATATTTTAAAAAAATAGGATAAAGATTGAAAATATTAAAATATTTTCTTGTGTCAAGCCGGCTTAGTTTTTCAGCTATTCTTCGTAAGAAACTGAAATTGTTTAAGCTAAAAATATTTACATCGTTCCTTATTGTTTTACGTATTTTCTACAATGTGCATTTTTCAGATATAAATTAAGATATATTACTCTAAAAACGGAAATCTTTTAAGTTGGGTTTCAATTACAATTTCCGTTAACAAATAATGTGCTCGTAGTAGACAAATTGGTCATCATTCTTTGCAAGTATTAAGTGAAAAAGATAACAAAGTTTATCAATTCATTGACGTTACAGTCATGATATTATTGAGCACGTGATGAAATTCATGGAAATACAATTTGTGTATGATTCCCTACAACGGTTTGTGAATTGTTGCATTCTACATTTGTTGTTGTTGCATTGTAGAATTTGTCACTACAATCATAAACAATTTTGTTTTGTGACATAAAACGATGGCCAAAATTTTCAATCAATCAAGCTTATCTTAAATTATATAGCATGTTATTCACATTCGTATAAAATTGGCATTTACTGTCAAAAGCCAGACGTAATAACTCATGCTAAAAATATTTCCTGATGCCACAAAGAAGTCAAGTTGTTAAATCAGACGTATCATTGAAGGACTGCGATCTGAATTATTCCACTGATTTTAGTTGACCATTCACCAGCAAACTTTTGCTTTAGTGCATTATTGAAACTAGCAAATCATATTTATATTAATTGTCTTACTTTATCGTATTTTTAGATATGGGGTTCGGATTGAAATATGTTTCCCCTATCAAAATGTACAAAGGAGTCAATTTGGTAACTTTTTCTTTCACCCAATTATATTTTTTGAAGTGAAATTTAATCAAAATATTTGTAGTTCATAATACCTAATTCTATGTTTTTATTCTATCAATAGACTATTGGTGTCATAAGTCTTGGGGTTGGTCTATTTTCTTATTTCCAATCTTCGTGGATCAAGCCGTTTGATTTTAAAATTGGTTCTGTCCACTTTGTTCATTTTACTCCATACAACCTTTGTCGATATGGTGACCTGGATCCCAGTAACTTTCTAAATTCATGTCCTGATATTGCATGGGAACGGTTTTTTGTGTCTGTAATTATTATTTGCTTTGTTTTGAGTTCCATAAGTTTTTTGTTGGAATTTATTGAACGCGTTAATCTGACAAAAAAACCGTACAAGGTTACCGTAAGTGTAAATGTTTTAATGTTGAACAATTTATTACGAATTTATTTACACATGTATACATGTTTTATTTTTTAAGGATACCATCTATCACATATTTGCTGCTATAGCTCTAGTGATTGCTGGTGTTCTATACATACTGTCTGCTCTTCTAATCTACGATGTTTTGGATCTCGAAAACGGATACGAAGATAACATTTCAACTTACATGCCCGAACATACATTCCGAACTGTGGAAAAATTGGTTTCCGCTGTAAGTTTTAAAACATTTGAATAATATTTAACTTATACATGTACGTTGATTAATTATTGCAATTTTTTAGGTTTTTGTGTTTCTTCAAGCCATTGCTTATGCTGCCACTGCATATCAGCTTAGGAAATAAATTTCGTTCAAGGCCATCTCATTATTTCACCATTTAAATTTCAACGAAATGTAAATCAAATCTAATCGTATAAATATTTACATTTGTCCCTACTTTGAAGCAAATGTTATAAAGCAAAACCTAGAAAAAATGCTATCCAAATTTTGTAAAAAAATGTATAAAATCAACCGTTTTTAATTAACACAATTCCATTTATCTGTTTTGAATTTAGTTACCACTATCGACGGCCATCCGATCACAACCAAATTGAACCTGAACATTAAATGCAACGTTTCTGCTATCGAGATGCACAACAATTGTTAGTTTTTATTCTCATATTTCTTAAATACTGCATATAACACTTTTTATAGAGTCGATAAGTTATTTTACATTAGACTACACCAGGTAAAAAATTAATTAAGAAAACTTGCTCTAACATTTCAATACTTTGGTAATAGGTTAAAGCTAAAGTCTATGTCTTATTTGAACATGAAGCTAATAGCACTTATGTGTTTAATTTTTTTGCGTTTGTCACACAGTCAAAATTAATTAGCAAAATTACACTATAATAATGCTACTGAATACTCAAAACGAAGCTCTTATGGCGTTCTTATTATTGCGATAGTAAATTGTCTTCATAACTTGCGACCCATACACCAGCAATTTTGAAATTTATACGGGAATAAGGAATTACATAACGGGCATGGTATGACGCACGTCTTCACAGATAAGACGTACAGGTAAAAGCTTTCAATGTCAGTGAGCTAACTGTCGCAGTGGATAAGGGCGATTTATTAGAAATGGATAAGCAATAAAAGGTTTCCTAGATCATTTATTAGAAATATGTAGGAACTTGCTTTGCCAAAGAATTTCCTAGAATCAAAATACTTGTGGGAAAACTATGTTTTGCTCATTTTAAGTTTTTAGCATTTTCCGGGACAAATTTCAAGTATTAATCTGCTATACATATGTGCATCTTTTTTCCATAATATTCAAGTTTATAACCTGAAAAGAAATTCTGTGCCCCTATGTGTAGTAAAATGAAGACTCTAATGTTTTATTTACCACTACTTGAAAACAATGTTAACAGGGCATTTTGTGCAGATTTGGATCACGAAATGTTTCACTTAAAAACTTTACCATGGCAATGTGAAAATTCAGTGATTTGGCCAATGCCCCCACATATGCGTAAAAATAATAACTTTCCAGGACTTGTCACTCTGTCCATCTACTGAAATGCTCAAAATATTTTTAATTTTTTGACTGAACTAAAAAGCTGAGTTTGTGTTGCTAAAAGGTTTGTGTTTTATGGGTTATTTTCAGCTTGCTTTTAACTTAAATCAAGAACTAAATCGAGGAATAATTATGGTGCTCCATGAATATTTTTCGATTTCGGAAACGTTGCACCATTTATGTTTCATAGTTAGCTTAATGCGATTTAATTTTTTTATTCAACTTCGCTATAAGAAGCATTATCCATATACTGATTAAGTAGTCCATACTTCTACCAACGTGCATTAAAATGCTGTAATTGAGCTGCTTTTTGTTGCTTACAAAAAGTAGATTGCTTTTTTTGAAATTTTTACATAACGTCTCCTAAACGAATTATGTCTGTAAGTGATTCCAGCAATCAAACACGTAAAACATATGCTTTTGTAGCATTGAATAATTGCTCGCGGAATATAGAATATGAGAAAATAGTAAATAAAATTTGGAATTAAAAGTTTTGAATTATATCAAATTATCCATTTTGAATTATGTTCAGTTACAACTTCGTATTTTTGTTGTCATTTGCTTCTTTATTATTAAATAAATCCTTGAGTAGGCCCGATAAACATAAATCACCATATCAGTTCCAGTGTACATTATTCATTTAAAAAAACTTATGTCAGGTAGATAATTATTACACTTGATATTACGCAGCAGTATTTTTATATCACCGCTATATTACAAGAGCTCCATTATAAAAAAACTGATTCGCTTAACGTCTTTTTCCCCGTTTGCCATAATATACCACACTTTCTATACAAGAGAGTTGCTTTGATGGAACCATCTTCACTGCTTTACTTTTGAGCTTTTAACTTGTGTCTACACCTTCAGTAATATGTCCTTCTGAAATGGTTACACACATAACTTGAACATGATCACATCTTTCTGTTCGGATTTGTATAACTGGCTTCGAAAATCAGATAAAATTTGAACTTGTATTTGTGCCTTCAGTAATATGTCATTCTGAAATGGCTTTAACTTAAATACGATGAAATTTTTCTGTTCGGATTTGTGTAACTGTCTTCGAAAATCAGATAAACTTTGAACTTGTATATGTACCTTCAGTAATATTTGTTTCTAGAATACTCAACGAAGCATAAATCTTTGATTTCAGTAGGCCCGTCTTATATCAAGTATAATATAGGCTTCACTCAGTTATCTCACTTATCACTTCTGTCTAAGCCAAAATTTATTTAGTAGACAGTTTTGGGAAAACAGTAATTTAATTATTTTTAACAGTGAAAGTATTTAAATGTTTAAAAATTAGGCTAGGGTTGAAAAACTTTGCTCATTCTTTGTCTTTATTGAAATTAGATTTTTGAAAACCTAAAATAAACTCCCTTATCTTTTAAAAATATCAACTCTATTATAATTAGTTGAAATAAGATACAAAAATACCTCACACTTCTTATATTATTGAATATTTTTTGAATAAATTTAATTTAATTAATATGTACAAATGAGCTACAAATTTTGAAAATGTACAATTGAGAAATGTTGACTGTTAAAACCAACGTGTTCGGTAAAGTGCATGTTAACAAACGAATAAAATTTCTCGATTTTCCTTTTGCAACTTATTTATAACTAATGTATTCGCATATTTAAAGTCTAGTTTTCAAAAATAAAAGTATTTTCAGGTATACATTCACCTTTCAAGAGATTTGGTATGTACGCTGGGGCTTACGCTGATTTAACAAAAATTATGTCGAATAGGTCATGTTTACTTCTCTCGAAATTAAGCTTGAGCAATTATTAAAATTTATTCATCAAAGTTGTTTAGGTAAAAAAACCTGTTCATCTCAATCTATGGTATGTCATATTCTAAATAATTTATTGTTTTTGGCTCAATCCGGCAAAGCAAGTAGACATCACAAGGCTAGCTTAGTAGCACCTGTGTTACCAAACACTGCAATAGACTGAGTTCCAGTTATACTTATTTTTAACGAACGGGCATAATGTTTGCTCAACCTATTCAAAGTTTGAAGCTAAAAATACTGGTCAGTGATATACATTTCATATCACATGGCGTCTTAACAACACCTGTACACTTCTTAAATATCGTTTTTTTGGATCTTGTCCAATCCAATATGCAACTACTCGGTGAATACGATATTCTTGAAGAAATTAAACTTAACCTGCGGCATTCTGATTGGAATGGAGGATGTCCATTCGAATGGAACCAGAAACTGAATCAATTAAGTACGAAAAGTCAGAAGGAACAACGCATATTTGGTTTCCCACTAAAACTTGCAACATTGAATTATATTGCTTTCATTCAAACTTGTACAGTATTTACGAAAGCACCACTTATGGTAATATTACCCATTAGTTTGTTCCTCCCTGGAAATATACTGGTCCTGTCCCTTGAATGGGTGAGCTTTATACATCTTTCGGGCGTCATCCAACTATTCAATGGCTTCATTCATCTTGAAAAGAATTATTCAAAATGCTACAGAAACCAAAAATTTGAAAAGAAACGAAGTATAACTTTAACCGGCATCTTTATTCGAGGCATAATTTGTTTTCATACGTTAGCTTCAATAATAACACCAATTATATTTCTGCTCGACATACTTCAAAATTCTTGTTTTCCTGGTTTTGTTGGATACTGGATGTGCAGTAAATGTGAAACAGATCATTTGATAGAAGGAAACTGTTTCCGAGTTTTAATTGCCGAGTTGGAAAAGTTAGCAAATTTTAGTTCTTACAAATGTTCGAAGAAAGTTAAACTGTTAACTAGTATGTAAAATATGATGTGACATAACTTTTAGTATAATAGAAAGCTTTTGCGAATGGATAAGAACAATACAAGGGAATTAATGAAGCTAACATTACTTCAGAGATAACTTCAAATATTTTCAATTCATTATCGCTTAATATTTTCACATCTCCAAATCGGCTGTGCAATGTTATTAACCAATTTATTTGGTGTGAAGTAGTGGTCTTTGCCGCTATAATTTTTGTGTTTGGTATACTGGTCGACGTACATAGCGTCTCCAAAAACTTTCTTGCGAACACAAATGAAAGACAGGAGTTGAAACGGAGCAAATGACTCAAAAGATGGTTACGGTCGTTTTCCTGGTTTAAATAAATATTTCGGTGGATCTTTTTACCTGGACCGGCGTACTTTTCAATCAATCAGCTACGTTTAAAAATAAGTAAAATAAGTAGTTAATCAAATCAAAGTTTAATAGATGTGCGAACTCCCCTTATAACTCAACAGGAAAACAAAATATTAAATGATAGACTAAATAATTTTGATATCATACGTGGACTTTGAAGAAGTCGACTCTTTCATTGCCTTTTGGTATTTTTCATAAATGGTTGCTATACAACAAAACATAAAGACTTAAGCCAAATTGAATTACCTAAAGAACTTAAAAATATATGGGTCAACAGTTCTTAGATGTGTCATACGCAAGGCAAATTTATTGATTTTATTCTATCTGGGCTAAAACAATACCAAGGTATTCAGCACTATCCTAGTGTTTACAGGTAAAGTATTTTATATTTATTTAATTAATTTAAAATAAACCCATCAAGCTAGGAGTAGCTAAGTGGCGAAGCTATTTGTAACAAGTTAGTTGTGCAGCAACAGTTTCCAGTTT
>JAQFXM010005985.1:0-13987 GCA_034693345.1 Entomobrya multifasciata | reverse complement strand
TCTTGATTCGTTTTTGAGTTATCGTGCGTACAGACGGACAGACAGGCAGACGGACAGGCCATCCTGTATAACTTGCTTCGAAGTCGGAAGTTTATAATACTGAATATGGATATGATCATGATCAATATGCTAAGACTAAGGAAATAAATTACCTGATAAAACTGACTTGTGGCATTTGAGGCCCTTTTCCTTATCTTTATTGCCTACAACCAAGATAACCTTATCCGTCGCACTGGCAACATCATCCGGAGGACCCCTCCAAAAATGTTTCTTGTACAGCTCACTCACACCAGTAATGTCCAGACTAACACTTAAAGATAAAAATCACGGATGCCTATTCCTTCGCCAACTCCAATCTTTCCACCGAATGTCATTGTCACCAAGATTGTCCGTAAGCCCCCACATTTACATGAAAAAATAGATTGGGGTAGGGATACGAACGATAATAAAGCCTGTCTAATAAAGGTATGGAATTTTTTCATCTTCAAATTCCTAATACATTAAAAGTTCGATGGGAATTTCGCCGGGTGCATCTGAAAACTACATAGTTTACTGTTTTGAAATATTACAAACTGAGATACCCTAACTCCAAACTAGAGTACATCCAGAGCAAAAGCCAACCAATAAAACACTGGTTATTTCTGCATCAAAAATTTGTCAATTTGTTAATAGTAATTATGACAGTCTTGACACAACAACTATTAGCATACCCTTGTTTTATGCTGAATGATAGCTAAGTATTAATGATGCTAATGAGACTAATGAATGTAAAAACCCTTTAAAATATCTCCGTCTTTTTGGTAGCGTTGGCCCTTGTAGTCACAGACTTGATGCCGACTCCATTTCGAAAACCTGTCTATTTAGTATCGATTCATATTACTCGTAAATTCCTAAATATTTTATCTGTTGTTTTGTACTGTTTTCAAGCCAACACTAAGGGCTTTCAGATGATACTAAAATTCCAGCTTTGTACTGAAGAACAAGGCTACTGCGAGTTAGAACATTTTATGACCAATATTGCATCCAAAAAATATGCTCGAAAAGAATATTTCAAAAATTTCCTTTTTTGAAAATTGCACAAAACGAAACAACAACTGCGGAATTTAAAGATGTTGGGCATTTTTGAAAGCCAAAGATGTGGACTAACTCTGAGGCAACACAGAACTTTGAAATTCATGATAACAAATATCTTACCCCAGTTTGGTCCAAGTCGGTTTATGCATTCTCGAGTTATTGTCCGGACAGACATACATTGTGAGGTCAACAAGTCATGTCAATACATGATGATAGATAGAACATGAAAAAACGAACATTATATGACATGCAGGGCAAGAGTAAACGCATAAATGCATATAATTGCATAACACTATTTGACCCTTTCACCTTTAACTTTGAAATTAGGCCAAACAAATAAATGCGTGATTGTATAATAGTAAACGCTTAAATTCAAAGGTAGTTAATGCATAATCCCTCTTTCCCTGATATTTTATGTAACGTAGTGAAGACATGTCACGAAATCATGTCAAGAGAGGTTTTTGACCCCTGGTCACCCCGTTGGTCGGACTTGACCCATGGTGGCTTGACAAAAAATGATCAACTTTAAAGACTTTATCGGAATATGCCATAAATTGGTTTTGTCCATATGCCTCTTTGACCACCTCCTGCCCCCAGGGAGTTTGTCCCCGGAATCAGAAATACACTAGCCATTGACTCCTTGAACTGAGGAGTCTGTGAACCAAGTTTGAAGAGAATCGCTTGAAGGATGTTAACGCTAGAGCACACATGGACGGACGGACGGAAAGACAGACAGACAAACAAACTTAAAATATAACTAAGATGAATTAGATCATAATCATAATAAATGACTTAATATGTAAGCTATTCGCGAAACAAATTGATTTAGTATCAGGAAGTAGTAACACAGAGCACCAAAGCAAACTTCTTATATATAAAGGTTTATATTTAGTTTTACGCCGAGGAGTACTGGTTTTGTGCTGAAAAACTTACATATGGGTAGACATTAATACCATGTTTTTGACATTCCAAGTTCCTTGTATTAGGAGGATAGGTATTACCTCAAAACACCTTTGTCGGACTTGCGGTGCACATTGCTTTACTGCCTAATTTAATTGTATGCTTTTGAATAATAGTATTGGTGCGAATATTTGCCTGTAGACATTCCATTGCCGTTTAAAAAAAATGTATTCCCGATTTACCTCTTGTTTTAAAATTACAGTTTTTAAAGTGTGCCACCTGTTCAAATTTTAAGTGCAAAAACATTTACTTTTTTAAACCAAATTGATCTACTTGTAATGGATCCTACCATTTCTGTCCCCGCTGTTGTTTCCGAAGTCGCAAGTGATAATGTTGAACGCAGTGTTGTCTCTTCCACTGTAAAATAGCCGATGACAATGAGTCATTTCCTTTACCCAGCCAGTTTCACTGACAAATTTCAGGGTGAAGATAATTTATTCGTTTATTTGGTAAGTAGTAGAAGTAGCAGAACACGCAATGAAATGCTTATGTGTCTGCAGGGATCGTGCAAGAAAGAGCTACCCCCATCAACATTCACATTTTGTGGTGGAAATGCACAATTCACGACTTGTGGAAGGATATTATGATGGACTTAACAAAATCCAATTCCACTAATCGTCTGGTGCTTTCCAAAACATTTCATCAGTTTCATATTATATGACTGATCTAACGAGCAGAGATGAAATGGAGATTGTAGGAAATGGTTTCCAACAATGGAAAGCTGCATCAAGGGTTCTTCCCTGGCTTCATCCTGGTTTGTGGTACATGGCAAACGTTGGAATTTTTGATTACACAACGGGGATATGCAGTTGGCCTCCATAAAGAAGATTTGAAATTTGGATGTACCAACGTTTTATACCAAGGTAGGAAGCAGTGGTAGACTTTTCCAAGAGAAAAAACAGAATATGTTGTGAAATATTTAAATGGAAAATTCGGTAGAAAATTACGCAATGTTGGTTGTAAGTTTATGGTCTTGCACAAGACTATTTGGCTTGAAGCAAAAGCAGTGAAATTATTTGGAGCGTCCACATTTATCCTGGAAAGGGAAGATATTGTGGTTGTCCCACCTGGAACTTTGCATATGGTTCTGGCTTTAGAAGTATTGGAGCTGCTTTAAATTTCGTGAACGATTATTGGTCCAAACAGCCAATTGAATGGATTTTGGATTGCTGCGGTTGCAAGTTTTTTAAAAATCCAATTTTAACCGAAAATGAAATCGGAAAACTGCAAGAAAGACATAACCTTCTTTATTTCACAAAGGAACTATCGAACAACGGACAGGTGCAGGATGTGAAATTCTCTTTTCATCCTACGGCGTTGTTCTTTGATGTTTTCAATGCAGAAGACATCAACATATCCGGTACATTAAATATTATGGTGTGAATTTAAATCATTTAAGAAAGAACTTTATTGACACTGGGTTTATCGTTGAATTACAGGTACTACAAAGATCTTCCAAAAGCCTTCAAAAAGAGGATATAAATTGATAGCAAACACGGATTCTGCGAGCAAAAAATCACACACACGTGGTAATTAACAAAACTTAAATAACTTCTACTACTTAAACGCTTCTAACATTGAGACACAGATTCAATTCAATTCAATTGATAATTCCTTTTTTTATTTTACAATTCGCAGTGGATAAAAACAAAAGAAAAAAATAAGCATTTAAAAAAACAAAACAGTTTTTAAAAACAAACATTGGTATAACTTATCTCCTCGTTAATGTGGAACACAACTACACAGCACAAAGTAAGAAGGTTATACAGGATTTTGTAATTTTAGAAATAATGACAATAAAATAAGCCTACCTATTGAAGAAACTAAAAATCAAGTTACCGAAAATGGTAACAGTGTAACCCAAGAGTTATGTCCATCAGTAAATGTACAAGATGTTTCTCAATCTTCAAACCATTTGGAGTACCTTCGCTCTGGAGCATCGCTCACCTTATTCCTCAACATAAACCAATTTACGTTGAACGTTTTTGGATTTAACCCGAACATCATCGGAGAGGCTGGGATTTTGAACAGTTTCACGTCAAACGAATTTCAAACCTTCACTCTGTATTTGAATGCAATTGAACTTGATGTCGCTATCATTCAATCTCTTCCGAATCAAGTAGAAAATATAAGAGTTTTCATACAACGATCAACGTTTGTAAGCTTTTGGAAATCGAATCTGTAGCGAGTCCATGAGTGGTACAACGACTGTAAAAAACCGGTCCAAACTAATCGTAAAGTCTAAACAGTTATATAAAGTACCAAGCAGTGAAATAGGCAGAAACCTTACACCAGAGTTTATGAGCCAGGCCTCTGTTACACATCATGCCTTAGATTTGTACAAGAAAATGATGACTTATAATATGTATAATCACGACAAGCGGCATATTATCGTGACAATGGTAAAGCAAGAAGCGCAAAAATAGTTAATCCAAATAGATCTGAAACAAAATGTCGCGTGTGCCCCGACTACAGTTCACGTGGATTTCAGGATACTGCAGCTCAAGATGAAGATGTATTTATCAAGTACAAGCGCATCATACTTACTCCTGTCTTAGCCAGCACTACAGCATTAAATAATCGTTATACAAATGAACTTAATCAAAACAATTCGAATATAGCACACACAAATTTACATGCAAGCCAAAATATAAACATTGCATCACCTCCAATGAATACCCAAGTAAACGCGGACGAAGAACCTACGCTGATCTTCAAAAATTCCAGCAATACCATAGAGGTTAAAGCTGAGGTACACAAGTATTAAGACTATTAAAATAAATGTTCGTTTAAAAATGATTCAATTGCAGCACCATGATACTAAGAAATGTTTCTATTAGTTCTACGGACAGACGAAGTTGAAATTTTGGAAGTTAAATCCTCCAGCTCAGTGACAGGCTTTGATTCTAACATTCCAAATGAAACGGTCAGTTAATCGATTACTGAAAATTTACAATAAAGTTTTGAATAAGATATTCTGTAAAACAATAATTTCGAAAACAGGATACCGAAATTGGGAGCATGGAGGAGCCCTCCGAAGATCCTAACTCATTAGAGGAGGAAGAGCCAGAAGTTGGATAAAAAATGGCAGGAGACTTTAGCAAAAGAACTAGGTTTTCTGGAAGATGTTCTAACTATGTTCCACCAAAAAACTTTACGATGACCATTTCAACAAAGGGCTTGGTAAGCTGTTTTAATTTTCATGAAAACAAATCGTAAATGGGCAGAAGGTATGAGTACTTATCTCACAAAAAATCAGCTAACTTCTTCATTCAATGCCGATAGAAGTCCATTGTGTTTTTTTGGATGCAAAAATTAATTAATACTTAATTAACTTTTATTGAATTAATTTAATTATTAATTCAATCATTCAATGAATAAATTCATATTACATGTCTGTGCGCATTCAACACATTAAGAGGTTTTTTCAGAATCTTGCTTCTAGGTAGGTAGGCCAACAGTGTACACAGTCAGATATCATTTCAATGACGGTGAGAGCTTAAAGAGTGAGACAAAGACTTGTTATACTACACTGCGCTGTATGGTTCACATTACCCCAATTGTGGTTTGATTGATTTGTGAAAGTAATACGTAATGGCAACGAAAAGAAAGAACACTATTTTAATGTTGGCCCAGAAGAAAGCTTTCATTAAAGAGTTGAAAAGTGTTGAAGAAACATAATCACATCTCCATCATCACGAAAATACTTCATAAGGCGAGACACCTAAAATTAAAATTATGGAAGAACAGAAGGAATTTGCCATAAGAAACAGAGTGGAAAAATATAAAGAAACTTATAGTCGCATCTACCTACATATCCATCGTAGACAGTGCTTCATTTCTACCGTTAACTTGTAACTTGTGAAAAACCAAGAAATTGGTTTCAATGTCCCAAGTTTTCCAAGTTTTCAATTGGCGAGTTTCTTATTTGCAAAACACCACTTAGCGTTCTACGAAATGCAATGCTGCCACCCGAAGAACAACTAAGTGTGACAACAACAGAAGTGTTATTGCATGCACAAAAAATACAGGTTAGAAAAAAACATTTTACAATCAAATCAAATTTCTATTATGAAAATGAGTTTGATTATCGGTGCACTTTGACTTTAATATTATAATTAGTACAACTTTTTTGATGGCTGGGGCTCTATGAAATTTGTATGAAATGGTGCGCTTTGAGTTTCTTTTGATGGTTGGAGCTCTATTAATTTAGTACGAAAATGGTGCGCTTTGAGATTTGTTTGATGGCTAAAGCTCTAGGAATTTAGCATGGAAATTGATGGCTTAAATGATAATTAATATCATTTTTGTCTGAATGTTTGTCTTTTTTTCAGCAAAATGTCTCTTTATGGATAAATCAAAATTAGTGCGACTTTTTCTTCCGCCACTCCAAAGAGACGAATCTTAAGAAATCTGGAATGGAACCTGGAATGAAACCTGAAATGGAACTTGGAAATGAATCTTTATTTGAACCTATAAATGTTCATCCAATTTTCGACTTTGGTTATATGGCTTTAAAGTTCACAGACTCGGGGATCGTAGACAGATATATAATTGAGAAATTTTGTACAACTTGTGATGAATGGCAGCGGAGCAAACCAGGAGTCATCGTAGTAAATAGTGCGAACGGCCATAATAAGGCACTTAACAGCAGTTTACCTCTTGAGAAAATATAATCTTTCGTCTGAAGCGGTTCTACATTTTGGGAGAAATCGCTCGCCCCTCTGGTGTTTACGATAAGTCAATGAGAGACCAAATTCATGCAATTTACATTAACAAACAAGTCAATGCAAAGCACCATCAATATTCTCCAACACCAGCTCTCCCAAGCAATATGCATTTCGAAGACTTTCTCGACAAACGAAATTTCATCAATTTGAAAAGTCTGGATGATATATATGTTCCAGCATGTCAAATACTTGACTCACTGACAACAAGTGATATATCAGATACAACAGCCAGACTACTCCCAAAAAGCAGGTAAACTATTAAAACATATGCTATGCATACTATGTGTCAATGGTTCGTTTCACTTGAAGCTCCAACCTGAAATTTAAAAACTGAAATTACACATGTACACTACTTCATAATTACCATTCCGACTAAATTTACTTACATTTGGTCTCAATATTCAACAAAGTTTTAATTTTTCGGTTTAATTTCGCAAAAATTATTAATTTGACTGTATTTGTTTTCTGTTGTTTTAGCAATGAAAAGTTTTTAGGAGCTGAGACACAGGAACTTACAATGAAAAATATTCATTTACTGAAAAATGAGACTTTTGTAAACGAGCCTGTGGTCGGGGAACAGTACATAATCTACGTGAATAAATGGAACTTGACATACCTCATTGACAGGAACTGTCAGGTTTTTTATGCGGAGAACGTGGTTTTTCCCAAAATCAGAGATAAAAAACTTTTTCAGTTTAGTTTTTACCAGTAATATAAATACCAGCCGAGTAAATCTTATTGGTTGATTTTTCGTTCTCACTCACAGGTTACGACATATGATGAAGGGAAATCACAATATCTTTTTGATTTCCGATATTTTTTGCTACGACGGCGAAGACACAAGAAACGAGCCTTCCTCACGTAAAATCAAACGTGTAAATGAGATATGCGACAGCAAAAATGAACTTATAACAAAGAAAGAAAGGCAATTTTAATGTTTTTGCAAGGAAATATTTTTCGTTTGGAAGTTACCTTAAAGTTTTAGATAGGCAACGTGAAAAAGATGAAATTGGTATAGATTTATTTTGGCATGGTCCTTGTATTAAAAACAGGAGCCGTTCTAGCTGGCTAAAATCTTCAGAGAAAAAAACATGATCAGGGAAGTATAAAGCTATATTTAAGTACTTGCCCTAATCCGATTTTTTCAGTCCACCATTTAGACAGAGGAGTTTAATAATAAAATTTTGTTAGGTGAAGATGAAGAGCAAAAACTCAAAGTGGTTAAAGAAATTGATGAGGATGAATCATTGCCTATTGATTTAATTAAAGCGATTAAAAACTCCAATAATTATGTTAGCGAAACGTGCTTAAAAGAGACTATCAGACAAAATATAGAAAACTGTAATAAACGTAAAGGACAGGATCGTCCCTCAAGTGATTTTACATGTGAATTGGAAATGGAGAAATAGTAAAATAGAACTTAATACCTATATTATTTGTGTAATTTTATATTGTTAGGCATAACATTTATCATTAAACTTCAAGCTTTTCATTAGAAAGTGTTCTAAACATTATGCAATGTTTAATACAGGTGTTTAGTGTTTACTACAGGTACAATAGTTTGTTTAATTAAAATAATTTGTAAACTGATGTTTAGATTTAGATTAAGATCCCGTAAGATAACGGGTCTTAATCTTAATCTTAAAGGTAATGAGAAATTGAAAGGGTTTTGTATGAGGGGATTGATGCTGAAAAGGGAATATAAAAAGAGTTGGGAGGTAAGGGGCATCACTCACCGTGATCGATCGTGATGAACTGAACCTGCAATAAGAGTTGACGACCTGAAGGTACGAAGAGAAGAGTGAATATTTTGGGGAAATGTGAGAGGCAACGATTATAATATTTTATACCCTGGTCGCATGATTATGAGAATATATAAAAGGAATACTGATCCACTAAAAACTACAAATACCTTACTCGGACGGCTCTTGATTAAATTATACACCAATCATACCCTAATTGGGACATAACAAACTTGGTTGAGATTTGCGGGGTACACACAGGATTACAACAGAAAAACCAAACAACATGTTCCTATTAGCTTTTATAGCATTCATGGCCATCGGATATGTATATATAATATACTGGACAAGCATTTATGGACAAGTCCGGTACTAACCTATGGACATTGAATGAAAATATAAAAAACACAAATCACCGCGTCTACTGACCCCAATCCTTGCAGCCAATCAAGTAAGTAGCTCTACTTTAAATCACACATCCCATCAAACAGGGCTGGACCACCACCACCTGGAGCGGCAGTTAAATAAGCTATACAACCGAGACGCTTTAGCGGGGACGCCCAGGAGTTTACCAGAGAATTCTTGGACTTATTCGAGGAGGCAGCAATATGCAACAGATGGGGAAACAACACCACCTCCCTACAATTTCCAAATTACCTTAGCCAAACAGCAGCAAAATGGTGGCGCACATATAAAAACGGAAGAATCCGTACCGCGGCAGCCGCCGGTTTACCAGTAGTACCGCCAACCTGGCAAGAAATCAAGGACGCTTTCTCAGCAGCATTTGCTTCGGTGGGGGATCTGGTAAATGCAGAGTTAAAACTCGACTCAAGAAAACAAAGAATGGATGAGACACCTGAGCAATATATATTTGACATACTATATGTGATCGGATGGACCCAAACATGAGTGAAAAAAGAAGAGTACTCTTCATATTAAGAAATTTGCAGGAGTTCTACCTTACCAAAATTATGCCATTAAATCCTTTAACAGTAGTAGACATTCTGACCCACATGAGAAGAATAACAGAAATGAAGCGGATGACAGAGCGTACACAAGAAAGAGTTACCAGTATTTCATGTTACGCAAGATGAAATTCCTGAACAGAGGAAACAGGAGAAAGGAGAAAAAGAAGCAACAACGAAGACGTCTATAAATTTGACAATCCGAGTCACGTTGTTATAATTGTAACCTGGCAGGTCATTTCGCTCGTGATTGCAGAGAACCTCGAAGGAACAATACCAGATCCTCAAATCCTAATAACAATTTCAATATATTTTTCGCGACAAACGCTACACCAATTCTGCAAGAGCTAAAATGGATTGAAACGGAAATGAAATGCCAGAACATTCAGGATATCTTGGTGAAAGCTTATCTTAGCCAGTTTGTAACCATTTTTGAGCGAAATGGATACATTAAGCCCCTACATCTTGCAAATGAATGGAAACATATTGACTTTAAATTTAATAAGAACATTTCATGGCAAGGTTGGAACGCGCCCATTAAGTCCTTTAAACTTTTAAATCCTCCTTTGGAATCCATGGATCTACAGTACTCTAAATGTAATGATTTTGAATCCATCTTTGTCAATCTATCAAAATACGACTCAACATTAAGTAGACTCAAGCTTACATTTCTTAATTTACAAACTGTGGAATTGGTTGAAATGAAGAATCAAGTTAACACTATTTTCAATTCCTGTTTGTCTAAAATGACGTGTTTAGAAAATTTTAACATGATTGTGGATTGCGGTGTACCTAGTAGTAAAATTGAGTTTTGCCGCTTTGTTGATGCGATTTTAGATGCGGATTAGATTGAGAGTTATTTGGAAATGGGCGGGATGATTAATGGATTTAGAAGGTTTGGTTACGCTTGTATTTCAGGTGGGCTGAGAATGAAAATTGATGGGTCAAGTAAGTTAAAACGGAAATATTTTACAGATGGTAAATATTTCCGAAGCATGGAGATTGGTGAATACGAAAACAACTAATTATTCGGTAGCTTAGTAGGAAAGCGGTAATGAAACTATATATAGATACACAGAATTTAAAGTATTTATGGTATACACATGCCACATGAAACGTGTTAAAATTTTGATGTAGTTTATGTAATAATATTTAATGAGATCGCTGATTTTGTTGAAAAGTTTATATTTGCACTCATTTATTTTCATGATCTATCCTTTTATGTTTATTCAACTTGGCTTGGACATATTTATCTAAATTACATTTAAAATAGTTTGATATGAATACTTTTATT
Source organism: Entomobrya multifasciata (assembly GCA_034693345.1). Classification (NCBI taxonomy): domain Eukaryota; kingdom Metazoa; phylum Arthropoda; class Collembola; order Entomobryomorpha; family Entomobryidae; genus Entomobrya; species Entomobrya multifasciata. The sequence goes on along the minus strand of JAQFXM010005985.1, from coordinate 3,222 downwards.
TATTAAGTTTGACTAGTAATATAAAACTAGAGATTTCCACTGTTTTCGTTTTGTAAATTAATCAAATGTATAAGATTACGGAAATTGACACATAAAAACACCTCATAATTTTATTTGCATGCTGTTTAAATTTTAATTTACAGAATAAACATCAATTGCATTCAATTTACACGGAAGAGATATTACATAAAAAGTATTAAATCTACTTTTACGATTTAAATTTCACCACCTGGAATCAGGTTCAGGTTTATGGGAACAATTTATCTTCGAAATGAATTTTTTAGTTTGAAATAATCAATACTCAACTTCCGGTTGATTAATGTGACGGACTTCATGCGGTTGCAGAACTGGCAACCTGTGTGTCAAATGTTTTCTCATGAAAAAATACTCGAATGACCGTGAAATATTAACCCACTTCGAATTAATTGGAATTCCATATTATATGTAAATCCACAAAATTCAAATCAAACCAAAAGCCAATCAAACTTGAATTGTAATTTATATTAGTTTTCGAAATAAACTAACAAATTCTAAGAATCTAAAAAATGTAGACAATGGGGTTGAACTAGTTAAAATAAAGGAAGCATTGGAATATAATTGGTTCATCAATCAGCTGGATGAACTGCTTGCTTATTTTGGTAATTAATAAATTAATATTTTACACCATTCGCGATGATTTCTTTATTTTTGTCAAGTAGATACCATGAAGTCACTGAATAACAACGATAAAAATTCTTTGTAGATACTAATAGCACTTAAGTATGCCCAGTTGTATCGATTTTCAATGCTGCTATAATTCGATTTGCAGTTTTTCATAGAAAAATTCTCTGCTTGAGGAATCATGCTTTCATCCCATGTAAATATATATGATGAAGATGACTCCGTTTAAGCCAGCAACTAATGTTGCTACTGAAAACATTAAATTTTTTTTTCAAATAGATAGTAAACGGTTTTTCTACACGATATTCTATAGTTATAATAAAGGGTGTTTATTCAATATGTGAGTATTGAAAAATTTCATTAAATTTATTAAAGGTTTAATTTGACAATCTGACTAATCATCAGAAGTTATATTAAAATCACATATTATGTTTGAATGCAATTAATCACCTTTTTTAATGAAACGACATATATAAATATTTAAGCAATTTCCCTTTAGCATAAGTGTACTAGTGCGTAAAAGTGATAATATTACAAGACATACACTGTGTAAATAGTTTCAACTAGTTCCTTTGTCAATAAAACTCTGATATAACCCCATGTACCATGAATGAAATGTTAGGATCTAAATTGAACTCTCTTGTCATTTATCGGTTTTCTATTACCCATTTCCCCCTAAAACCCGGTTGTTGCAATAATACCTGATCTGAGGTTGTAACCAGGGCTGTGTATTTATATGTTGTGTTGTGGTACATGGATCTAACCTACCATCCAAAATTACACTTTCCTCGTTTCGTCAAGATGTCACGCATTTACAAAATTAATTGGTATTCAAACACAATTCACGGCTTTTTTCTGGCGGTGCTCTAAGTTTGCAGCAATTTATTCCATATTTCCATTGATGAAAACTTCTGATTCGTGTATTAAAAACTCCATAGTCTTAACCATTTGTCGATAATGGTCCATTATTTCTCATTCTAAACTAAAAAGTACAGAAAATAAATTGCAATGTAGTGCAAACAAAAGATTATGTTAGATTTTTCATAAAACTATTATAGTTTTTAGCCTAGTTTAAGCTTACTATCTATCGGGCATTTCTATCAGAGCAAACTAGCGTGTTATACAACGTTTCTAATGGAACCATTCTTTGGGTACTTTCTCTGTAAAGTTATCAGCTTGGTTGTGGTTACAAACCTTAATCGTTCGGCGGTTTTTCCTAATAACACGCTTTGTTAGAAATCTCATTATTTCTGATAAGTGAATTTTCCAATGATGAAGTTATGCTCAAATTAGGAAAATTGTCGTCTGAAAAGTTTCTTGTTACCTAACATTTTTTAACAACTTTGTAAAAAACCATCTTAAATAGAAATTAATAGATAACACGTTTTTAAAGCTTATTGTAGTGTTGTATTCATAATGCTACAGCATAAGGCTGTACTCAGATATTTGTAGTTATTGATTTTTAAACATGCCTATATTGATCTATACATACTATATTAGATTGTTGAATTATAGAGTTCGACATGGTTGATACGGTTTAGTCATATAGAACATGTGGACAATTATTAATTAGTCAAATTGACACGATTTGGACACTTAAAACCAGATAAATGCAAATAAATAAGGACGGAGGAAAAATTTAATCTTATTTGTCATTAAATCTCACATGATAGATAAGGGTATATCAAATGCTAAAACCGAAGAGAAACTGGTGGTTTTACTCTGAAAATTCGAAATCAATTCATTTATAAAGGTTAAGCCATGTGTAAACTTGCAATATTTGTTTATCTTTTTTTACTAACATTTCCTAAAATGTCCACAACAACCCAAAACGAAATCTATTTGCATCATGCCTGGCTTCCCCTTAATCAGTCCGTAATTGACATTTCCATAAAAATCTATACACAGTACAGAAACTTACATACCCAACCCCAGCCGATAGACATAGTTATATTTTTTAGCAACGAAATCTCCAAAGCAATGAATTCTACATTATTGTGTTCGCCACTTCGAAAAGACATCGAAAATGATGATTTGCTAGGGCATTTAATTTATCCTTCCATATATCCAATGGCAAGAGTGCAATACTTGAGTGATAGAAAATCTAATAAAACGTTGTGGTCAATTTTTCAAGAAATAAGGCAGAATTCCTCTGAAACGTTTTCCCCAAACGTTCATCAAATGGACTCCCTTGAGTTTAATTTCGTATACTGCACAGTTCCCAAAAGTAAGAAGGACTCATTTTCTGCATTCATGTCTATATTTGTAGAACCTCTTGATAAATCAAGTTGGCTGATTTTATTTATCACATTTGTCATATTGACAGTGATACTTAATGTTAAAGTAAGTAGGAGTGACGCCTTTTTCACTGCTTTGTCCGCATTTCTTTCTTCTGGAATAAATAGTCTCACACTTGTCGGTTCACGTGCAAAATGGAAACATTCAAAATTGCTTACACTGTGGATATTCTGTGGCATGATCATATTAACAGAATACTGTGGAATAATGACAACAAATCTGACAAGGCCTCTTCCTGAAATCAATATGAGAAATATAAATGAC